>JAPCYS010001072.1:0-133628 GCA_028641055.1 Alopecurus myosuroides
TAAGCTAAGTCCACATAAGCGTTTGTTGTTGTTGTTCTTGGTGGTAGATCGTATGAGCTGAGCTGCGCTCAGTTAAAATCGGTGGCGGAACTTGACCATAACTGTAGGAGGGCTAAAAGATGTTAGATGGGAGGCGAGGGGCCAACTCAATTTTGTTGTGTTTTACAGGACTGGAATTAAAAATCGAAACTCGTGAGCTAAACGAGTAGATTGCAACTCGAATCGGTTTGGATTGAACCAGACGAGTTTTCGTTTTCGAGAGTAAACGAGTTTAAACTAAACAAACCGAATTTACAGAATACTCATTTAACTTGGTAAAAAAAAGTGGCCATATGATATTTTTGTTTATGTGAACTTCTTGATTATTGTAGTTTATGTACTGGAAATTATTTGATGTGACATATTTCATTGATTATTGTGATATTATCATTGTAAACTTTACTGCTCCTGATGATTCAATCTTTTCGCTGTGTTTATTTTTAAGAAAAAATTCGATCAACCAGTACATGGTTACAGGTAATCTGAAGCTATGACACAAAAATCCTCTTTAACGAGTAGTTAAATATGCCAGCTACATCCTGAAAGCTGATCAACCTAGCAACTCTAATTTTATCATTGTCAGGCACGTGTACGTGTGTTCAGAGCGACCGCAAGGAGACTAGCGAACTTCAAATGTGATAACCAACACAAGAACAAGGATCCGAACCTACCATAATTACATGAAGAAGAGCCATTACAAAATCCACGTCCACATGCCGCCCCCTCGACAAGGACGTGCAACTGGCTGCCCCGCTAAACCGTATCGACAATAGCACTAACACACCCGGCTCAGCTGCAACCGAAATCCGAGCACCCACTGATGTACGACATAGGCCAGTGTGACAATGGCAGTAAGGTGGCGCGGCGAAGCGCGTCTATCTGTCAAGTTGTATTTAAATTTGAGGGTCGTGACCCTTTTTAGCCTCCACTAATGTCAGTCAGTGAGGAGCCTTTTCCGGGCGAGCTAGGCACTGCTCACATCATCAAACCGGGCTACCAAACATGTAAAAGTATAGCGAGATGAGATTTTCTGAGCCCACCCGGGCTACCAAACATGCCCATATTGACGCCAGGAGATGGAGCCTGGACTGACCAAACTCGTTCGCTCTTGGCGGGGCAGTATGAGCGGTGCACTGACGTTGTGCCTAACATAGTTGGCACGACACGGCACGACCGAAAACCCACCTTTGAATTACTTAGGTTTTCGTCTCACTTTATAAATAAAGACCAACGGCCAAACCAATACAAGATGGTGACGTGACCCTCTTGCAAAGAAGATCAAGGATAAACAAAAAAACAGGGGAGCCAAACTTTCCACCGATGACACCGGTACGTTGCCGAAATAAACCGTAGCTCGACGGCAATGCCCCCAAGAGGGTAGTGACGTCTCATGTTGCCATTGTCGAGATCGTAGTACAACGTTTTCAGCCGGTGCCCTCACAAGACGAGGGTAGCCACAATGGCGCCACCATGAGGGTAACGACACCCGCAGGTGGCGCCGCCAAAGCAGACTTTCATCCGGAAAAACCTTCACCCTTCCTGGTCTTTCTGACCGTCCACCCCACCGAGTCAGGCTCCCAAAAAATGATCTTGGAGCTGACAATATCGAAACGCAACCAACACCAGGGTATCCACTCGCACAGTCCACCTTCCGAGCTCGTTGCCTCGGCGTCCAGTTCGAGCCCACGATGGGACCGAACACCGTACAACCATCCCACCGACACGAGCATGAGAGAACACGGTCGACCGATGGGCACCTCAAATAGTGAGGTTTCACGAGTAGGACGCACCAGCCGGTCAAACGTGCAGAGCACATAACAGGGCCACTAGGTAGCTACCAGATCTAGGCCCATCGGGCTCGGATCCAGCTCTTGAATCAACCATGGACGGCCCCGGTCTTGGACGAGACCGAGCACGCCACTGTAAATGGACAGCTCTGCTAGCGTTTGTCTAAGATCCTCTCCTTCCCGATCCCCTATCGTACGCACCAGCAGTGCACGCCGTCGCCATGCCAAGCCCCAGCCGCCAGCCAGATCTACTGGGTTGCGTGGATGGGAATTTAAATTTTTTGACATGCATGCTACGCAACGACCATGATCTATCTATGAAACTAGAAGTGAATAACAATTCATTGTTTTATCATGAGATCGTTTATCAACACTACCGAAGCAGAGGAAATATTGATGAAGCATCTGGAAGATTCTCAAGCACAAGACTATGAGTAAGAATGGTGTCGACTCCCCGTATCCAGCTTCGTGATCCAAAGCAACGAGGATCTCACATGTTACCCCTCTAAAAGCTCGCACATGTATGTTGGATCCGGTTCTACAGAGTTCAATTTTCTAGAGCTAGGCCTGTAGGTCTATAATAGGGTGGATTTCTCAACACATGAGAGAGATGTTATATCTAGATCTAATAGGAGAGGACACCTCAAAAACCTAATTATGAAAATCTCTAATTCAATTAGAGAGAGAGAGAGTAATGGCACGAGGCCAATTGGTGTGTCCCTTAATGAGGGGAGGGGGTGGGTATATATAGTGGGGGGCAGGGGCACCTGCCATGTACCTAGGTAGGTTTGAAAAGAGATATAGCTGCCCGCAACCCTTCCCCAACCTTAATTCGGATTAGACGGAAAGAAAATAGTGGGAAGGGAATTCCCTTCCCACTATTTTCTTTCCTTTTTCCTTTTTATTTATTTTCGTAATTCCTACTATTACCAAAATACAAACATGCAAACTTTTCGGGAAGGTTTTGTGCCTTGCTTTGTGTCCCTTGGGCCCACATGGCAGCCACCCAATATTGGGGTGCAGCCCTGGGACATTCCCCCCCCCGGCAGTCCCCTCTTCTCGGGTTTCCTCTGAAACTCTTCCGGGACTCTATATACCCTATAGATGAAATCATCGACTCTATCCGCTTATGTTATAAACACTTTATAACATCCTGGGACATCTCATGCCAGCACGCAAACGCTCCTAAAAACTCTGAAATAAATTCCGATAGTAATATAAACTACTTCTGTTACTCCTGGACATCTAATGCCCTCTTTATAATTTCTCTCTGGTATATATAATATATCTATCATGCGGAAACATTGTTCTGATGATACTCCTTGCTGTTCTAGACTTACAAATATACACATAAAGCCAAATAAAAATTAAGTGTGTGACCCCTATAGGTTCGATAACGAGTGGACATGACATTGGAAACTCTTTCTGGCTCAATGTTCAATAGCGGAGCCATGGACACCCATATTGAATTATTGACTCACATTCATTATGTGAAAAACACTATGTTGAACCTATTGACTAGTGTAAAAAATTACCGTTACTCACAATAGCGAACTTACCGAGATTAAGTATTCTGGTATTACTGTGAAACAATATTTGATTCACTATACCTTTTTCTATCTTGTTAACAGGTAGGGTTCCTTTTATTGAGTACTCGTATTACGATATCCCACATGATGTATCATCATACATTGTCTGTAGAACATATCGATATCATTCATATGAGTGGGCCTAGGTTGTATCTCTCTTTTTATAGAGGTGTCATTCCCATCTCAGAACACTGAGGTCAATACACACCTTTAGAATTACCTAGTGACTACCTTTTTGTTCATCCAATTTACGATGTGACACTTGATAGTACCAAAGTAAAACCTCCAGAACACACAACCTCATGGTTGAATAATATGTCATGATATAACCTTGTTGTGATATGTCACTAAGGATAAAATACATCGCGTTGGAATATTTTAGCATATCAACTACTTGCTTTACAAAAAGGGTAGTTTTAAGACCCATTTTTTAGACACATAAAATAGAAAATCAGTTTTTACATTTTTTTTGAAATGTAAGATGTGTCTTGTGTCCACAATGATAAGGCGACACGGGTACCTATTTGGGCGAATTATAACAAACTATGCCATAGATATGGTCACTGTCTTCTTCGTTTTGTTCGAAACCCATGAATGTTCATACATGACAACCAAAAGTTTTGTGTGCGCAATTTTTCATTTTTTATGATTTTATTTGAATTTTTCAAATTTGTGTTAAACTTACACGCTTGAGCATTCATATGTATAGGTCCAATATTTAAAATTTCTTCATGTGCACTCTCTAGAATCATATTAGGGCACATTCATATGATTTTTGCAAAAATTTAGGGCCACAATATCACTCACTAGTATTTCAAAGTTGAGGTTGCTTTGAATTATCGGATGGTTTTTTTTAAAATAATGTACATATCTAGAAAGCGAGAAAAATCTTCATAACCGCTATTTGACTATCCTAAAAGGTATACTTTGTGTGAAAAATGTAGTTTCCCTATTTTGACCAATATTCTTGGTATTTGCTTCACAAAACACTCATTTTTTTGCACCCATAAAATGGAAAATCATTTTTAACACAAATTTTTGAAATTTCGGATGTGTGTTGTGTATGCGATGACAAGGCCACAAGTTTACCGAATTTTGGCGAATTATACAAAACTATGCCATGGATATGGTCATCGGCTTAGTCATTTAGTTCGAAATCCATGAATGTCCACACATGACAGTCATTTCGGTGAACACTTTTTTTCCACAAAAACTCCACATTTTCTTTCACTCATGCAACCATGTCACATGGTGGGACTATGTGAGAAAGTTTTTCATTTTTCATTTTTAAAGATTTTATTTGGATTTTTCAAAGTGGGGTCAAACTTGTACTCTTGAGCATTCAGATATAGAGATCTTATATTTGAAATTTCTTCATGTACACTGCCTATAATCATAATATGGTGCCTTGAGATGTTTTTTCCAAAAAAATCACGACCAATATATCACGCACCGATAGTTCAAATTTAAGGTTGTTTCGAATTATTGTATGATTATTTTTAAAGATGTACATATCTACAAAGCAATAAAAAACTTCATGTTTGTTATTAGACTGTCCTAAAGGGTCTAATTTGTGTCAAAATTATATTTTACCAATTTTGACCAATATTCTTGGTACTTACTCCATTTTTGCACCCGTAAACTGGAAAATCATTTTTCTAACATAAAATTTTGAAATTTCGGATGTGTCTTGTGTCTACAATGAAAAGGCCACATTTTTACCGAATTTGGGAAAATTATAACAAATTATGCCATGGATATGGTCACCTCTTTGGTAGTTTTGTTCGAAACCTATGAATGTTCACACATGAAAACCATTTTGTTGGACACCTTTTTTCCAAAAGCACCACGTTCCAGATTTTGCATCCATGACATAGTAGGACAATGTGCGCACTTGTTTAATTATTTTAATTTTTTAATTTTTTTTAATGTTTTTTATGTATTTTTCAAATTTGGGTCAAACTTGTACGCTTGAACATTCAAATGTATAAGTTGATATTTAAAATTTCTCCTTGTAACACTACCTAGAATCATAATATGGGTCCCTTTTAATGTATTTTGCAAAAAAATCAGAACCAAATATCACGCACTTGTAGTTCAAAGTTAAGATTGTTTTGAATTACTAGATGTTTTTTTTATATGTACATATCTACAAAGCGATAAAAATCTAAATATCCGTTATTTGACCGTCCTAAGAGGTCTAATTTATTAAAAATTGTAGTTTCCCCATTTTGACCAATATTTTGGGTACTTGCTTCACAAAACAAATATTGTTTGCACCCATAAAATGGTAAATCATTTTTTAACATAAAATTTTGAAATTCCGGATATGTGTTGTGTGTGCAACGACAATTCCATAAGATTAAATGAATTTGGGAGAATTATAACAAATTATGCCATGGATATGGTCATCCCCTTGGTCGTTTGGTTCAGAACCCATGAATGTTCACACATGACATCCATTTCGGTGAACACTTTTTCCCCCCAAAAGTTTCACATTCCTTATTTTATGTTATTACCTACATCCATGTCACATATTAGGACTATGTGAAAAAGTTTTTCCTTTTTTGATTTTTCAAAGTTTTTTTTTCCAAAATGGGGTCAAATTTGCACCGTTGAGCATTCATATGTAGAGGTCGAATATTTGAAATTTCTTCATATACACTTCCTAGAATCATAATTGGGTACCTTCGGACACTTTAAAAAAAAAATCAAGATCAAACTATCACGCACTTGTAGGTCAAATTTAATGTTGTTTTCAATTATCCGATGAAACTTAAAAAATTTACATATCTACAAAGCGTGAAAATCTTTATATCCAATATTTCACCGTCCTAAGATATCTAATTTTGTGAAAATTGTATTTCCCTATTTTTACCAATATTATTGGTACTTGCTTAGAAAACATTTTTTGCACCGTAAAATGGAAAATTGTTTTTTATAACATAAAATTTTGAAAAATCAAAAAAGGAAAAAAAGTAGCATTTTCCAAAAAAGGAAAACCATTTCATATAACACTTTTCCCCCCAAAAGTTCCACATTCCCAGATTTTTGTTATTCCTTGCAACCATGTCACATAGTAGCACTATGTGTGTAAGTTTTACATTTTTTTGATTTTTAATATTTTATTAAATATTTTCAAAATAGGTTCAAACTTGCACGCTTACGCATTCATATGTATAGGTCGGATAATAGAAATTTCTTCTGCACACTTCCTGCAATCATAATAGGGTATGTTTGGATGATTTTTGCAACAAAAAAATACAACCAAAATACTAGTGTACGCTGCAGAATTTAAAAATTTGCCCTACGTAACCGCAAAGACCACTATGCAGATAACGGTGCCCATACCGCGGATTCGATGTAGTCATAGAAGAGTTCTCAACAATTGTGGATCCTCACAACTAGCCCTAGTTGCAAAGATATAGCTAAACTTCCCTCGTCAATAATCACACGTGGAATCATTCTTATGGTGTACATGATCATGTCAACCCTGCAGCGCTCCGTCTTCTAGGACTCGACACCAACAAAGAGTGACAACCTTTCAGCGTTTCTAATTGGTAGCACTAATCAACTTTAGTTAGAGCTATATGATTCTGGAAGTTTCTCAACACATGAGAGAGAATAGTAATTAGAGCTAGGTCTAATCGGGAGAGGATACCTAAAAAACCCAATTAGAAAAAACTCTAATTCAATTAGAGGGGCTCTAATTAGAAGATCTAATTAGACCCTCCAATTCTATTAGAGAGAGAGAGGCTTGGGAGTCAATTGATATGTTTTGCAATGAGCCTTGGGGTACTTTTTATAATTGGAGGGAAGTCGGAACCGACCTTGGGAAGTGTGATGCCCCGAGATAGGGCACTATGCAGATTTCAGCATTTCCGCCAAAATCCACATAATAACCGATTCCAGGTTGCCACTTGTGATACCATTACAACAGTTCACGAATAATCCACAACAACAACAGAGGAGGTATATACAAGACGACTCAAACGAGTCAAGGATACAACTGATACAATACAAAGATCCAAATAACAGCGGAAGAAACAACATAGTGTCCGACTACGGACAAGATACAAATTGGACTAAGGGTCCTGAAGATAACCGATGGCGTCCAATCCCTGCCCAGGCCAAGCCGGAGGGATTCCCAAGCTAACGTCGTCAGACTTCAAACCTGTTGACTCCAATGTGGAATATGCAGCCACGAAAGGGATTCGTGGGTCAGTACGGTTAAGTACTGGCAAGTGGATAAACCATACTCACAAGATACCAGCGTAACCAATCATCACAAGATACAAATACTTTGGGTACAACGGGAGGAAGGGGTTATTGCAAAGAAGCGGCAGCGGGCAGCACTAACAAACTAAAGAGACGCGCTACAACTTCCGGCTAAAAGAAAAGGGATAAGATAGCGCGACAAAACCAACTATAACTACTCACCAAACAATACCCATCCAGTGTTACCCCCTACTAAGGAAGCAACCCAAGGAAACTCACACTGTTGATTAAGGTGAAGTTCAGGTTATTGTGACAATATTCCTATTACTAGTCAAATTATTATTAATTAGGTGTAAGTTGTCTGAGTACTTGTTAGCCAGCACTTTCACCAAGTCGTCACATAACCGCGGACAACACGGCTTCTCGAGAAGATTCATCCCTGCAGGGTGCGCTACAGTACCCGTACACACTCAAGCCACCAACTAAAACTCAGGTTGGCTCGACACGACCCAAACCGTCTCTACAACCCATCCTAGGAGCCACAGAGCTATAAGGTCCCGGCCAGTCCGACCTAACCTAAGCGCAAGGGTGAAAACCACACCCCCTGGCACCACAGGCCTCGCCCTATATGCATCATCATCATAACCATCATAATCATCATAATCATGGGGGCGCCTCCCATTATGCATATGCGCAAATGGAACGCCCGAACTAAGTGTGGCTCTTCAGACAAGCTGCAAATCAGGTCTAAGTCGAGGGGGGTCCCATACTACCTCCCGGATGCGGTTAGCGCGCTCATCATGGATCAATGGACAAGACCCCTTTCCTAGTTTCGACACCCGCAGGCTCCAAAACCACGCCGGGCCTCCTGCCGGTGCCTTATCATCAAATTATTATTAACCCAAACATTAACATGTTGTTGATTAAATTGAAACCCGACTATCAACTAAACAGATGATATGAAAAAGGACAACAAGACTCGAGTGCAAACAACACTAAGCATGCAACTACGACACGAGGGCCAACAAGTTAAACAAACAACAGTTAATAGGAATTGGAAGGAAGGCTATATCATGGCTGCAAGGTAAACATATGATAGGATCGAGACTCAAGCATCGATAATACTAGGCTAGCAAAAAGACAACGGAAAGAATTGGTAACAAGTGATGAAAGGCAGCCATAGGTAGCAAGTGAGTATACTTGCCTGGAATCCAGCAAGTAGAGGTACATCCGCAGAACTTGTCGTTGCTCACATCATCTCAACGTCCTATCCGCGAAGAAGCAACGAACTAGAACAAACACCGGATGCAACAATTACTACTACGGCAAAAGATCCAGCATGATCAAGATATGGATGCATGAAGGATGCATCAAAGATAAACTAGTTGACATGGTAAACATATTTAAATGGGCCCATACGCAATTTGGATTGCATATGGAAAAGCCCATGAATTAATGTTGAATTAAATGATCTACAAATAACCATCATGTGAGAGTTGATTAGAATGATGCATGGATAATGAAAACAATAAGAAAACAACAATAGTTTCAATTTGATATGTTGTTTACCAAGTTTGGAATTTTATTTATTAAGTTATGAACTTTGGCATTTTAAATGATTAAACAAACATTTGTTGTTTTCACCAATTTAAATGTTCAAAACAGATAACAAAATTTATATTTGGAAAGAACACAAAATTTTAGATGGAATACATATTTCATTTGTTGAATTTGGATTTAAAATGAGCAAGTTATTAAATTGACAATTTTAAATGTATTAATTAAGAAATAGTTGTTTTCAGCAATTAAATTTATTCAAAATAGAAAACAAAGTTGATATATGCAAATTTCATGAAAAATGGGATGGAAAACATATTTTACATGTTCAAAAAGAATTTAGTTTGACCAAGTTATTAATTTAGCAATTTTAAATGATTTAAACAAGATTTTAATTATTTAACCAATTTTAATTATTCAAAACAGGAAATAAGGTTTATATTTGGAGAGATTGTTCAATTTTGCATGGAAAACATATTTGACATGTTGGAATTGGATTTGAATTACCCAAGTTATGAATTTTGCAATTTAAAAGGTTTAATTAAAGCATTGAATTATTACTCCAATTTTAATTAGGAAGAACAGTAAACAAATTATATTGAAAAGGTTGAAAACATGTATAAAATGTTTCAATGAACATTTTGAGCTATTAAACATAATTTTTGGGTTATTATTGAATTTATTATGCAATTCTTCATAAGCATTTTATTCTGCCCTTTTTAGTAAACAGAGGGAAACATGTTCAAATTTAATTCATTTGTGACCAAATAAAATACCAATGTGTAGAGTTTGTTAAGACAAATTTTTAGAGCCCAAGTTTTCTCAAATTGGATGAACAGAACTCAAGTTATGAATTCCCAAAGTTTCAAATTTTAATAGCCATTTATGTATTTAATTATTTAGTGCAAAATTTATTACAGAAACATGTTGCAACTTTGTGACTAATAGAAAGAGCACAAGATTCTGAATCCATAGCAGTTTGAATCATTGAAATTGGAGCATTTTTCAATTTGTTATGGATTTTACAAATAAAGATTCAGATCTGTTTTTCTGGAGTTCGAGAAATAAAAGAAAAAAGGAGGAAAAAAGGGGTGGCTTTTGCTGCGGAAGGGGATCGAACTCGGGGCTTCCAGCGTGCAGACGGGGGTGCGCAGCCACTAGGCTAGCTGCTCGGTTGTTGAGTACATACGGATCTGGCCCAATATAGAGAGATGCTGCGCGGATGGAACCTGACGAAACTGAAGATTGGCTGTAGCCTGACGACAAACGGATGCGAACAGAACATCGGGGACAACCCGCACAACGGCGAGGCCACAGAGCAAGGGGAGGGTAAGGGGGGTGTCCGTGGGGATGGGTACTCACCCTGGGTGGCTCGGTGGAGGCGTACACACTCGGAGGCGGCCGTGGACGACGAGGACGACGACGACCGGGCGCTCCCGCGGGCGGCCGACATCGAGGAAGACGAGCTCGCCGGCTTCACGGTGGTGGTCCTCGGGGCCGATCTTGGAGGCGAGGAGGTAGAGGGAGAGGTCCTGGTTCCATTCCGGGGCTCTCGGGGGCTCGGCGGCGAACGGAGTAGCGGCGGTGACGATAGCACGCTCCCTCTTTTCTCTCGGTTCAGAACAGCAACGAAAATTCAGAAAAGGAGGGAGGAGAGGAGAAGGAAGGAGGGTGGCGGCTGGGAGGAAGAGGAGAGGGAGTGGTTGGGGCTAGGGTTTGGAGGAGGGGAGCAGGTGGAGGTGGGGATCCATGGTGGGGAGGTGACAGCGACCTGTTCCTCGTGCCTGTACGGAGAAGAAGGAGAAGGAGGGTGGGCCTGGCCTTGGCCCGTGGGGGGGATGGTAGGTGATTGGGCCGGCCTGTTAGGCTGGCCTGGTTGCCTCTCCCCCCAATTCCTTTTTTTTGTAAGGAAAAAGGGTGAAGGAAAAGAGTGTTTTGGAGGGGTTTTACACCTTAGAAAAATAAGGTGTGGATATCTTTGTGATTAGCATTGAAAAAGAACGGTTGGACAAATGTTTGTTTCTGAAAATTTCAAAATTGTTTTTGGAATTTGAATTTGATGTGAATTAGACCAAAAATGGAATTTGAGGGAGTTCAAAGTTTTCAAAATTCATGGAAAAGATTTCTTTGCACTTGTCATTCAAAATGCCCAAGTGTGGGAACTTTTGTTTTGGAATTTTTGAGAATTTTGTTGGTGTTTGAATTTTGAAGTTGAGTTTCAAAGGTGATGCAATGCCTGATGCATGATGCAATGTCATGTTAAAAGAAACAACCAAAACTATCTGGGGGGGAAAACCCCGGGTGTTACAGGAAGAAGAAGTCCTACTCCTTCTCGGAGGAGGGCTTGGCCGCAGCAAGGAGGTGGTCGCACCCCCTCTCCTAGTGGGAGTCGGATTGGACTTCTTACGGAGTCCAACTCCCTCTCCTCTCTTTTTTTCATTTTCCCTTTTTGTTTTTCGTTTTCTCTCTCAATAAAATTAGGAAAACTTCTGGAAGGTTCTATGTGCCATGCTTGGAGGCCCTGGGACCCACCTGCCCGCCCCCATTAAGTGGTGCGGCCATGGGGCAATTTTGCCCGCCCCTCTAACACTTCCCCTTTCTCGGTTTTTGTGTGAAACACTTCAGGAACCTTATGACACCAATAGATAAAATCATCGAACTTATCTACTAATGTTATAAACATATTCCTAACATACCAGGACATCTCATGTCCTCCTTTTTCTCTCATATAAAATTCTGCCTAACACCGGCATCATTTCTCTCTTATAGTAACTTACCTGAAACCTCTTCGAATGAGACAATACTTGTTTCTATGACATTGTATCAATGTCTAACATTTATAAGCCAACATTAACAACTTTATTCTCTCAATTAAAGGTTGGCACAGCTTAAGCTTGCGACCTGTAAAGGCTCGATCACGCACACACATGTTCGGGAAATTACCGAACAATAACCAACAGCCGAGTCGTGAATGCCCATGATGACTCTTATGTGTTCACGAAGATCAAAGGAACCTTACAAGTTAATCATTACACTTATTCTCTTAACTTCACGATGCAAACGATACCACGAGGTGAGACTATGTGATCCAATCTGACCGTCCTCTTTTCTCATCCATATCCTAGATGTCCTTATGATAAATCACACCGTGTCTGGCCAGAATATTGGTTGACATTGGTGATACTGTGTGACGCCCCTGGACCGCGTACTATGGGGATTTTAGTGTTCCCGCCAGAATCCACATAATACCGATCCCGAGTTGTCAAGTTTTGGTAATCATTACCACAATTCATGAATAATCCACAACAACAACATAAGATACATATACAACACGACTCCGATGAATCAAGAATAGAACCAATACAATACAAGGATCCAATAACAACGGACAAAAAAATAGTATCCGACTACGGATAAGATACAAATTGGACTAAGAGTTCTGAAGATAAACGATGGCGTTCAATCCCTGCCCACGCCAAGCCGGGGGGATTCCCAAGCTAACATCATCAAACTTCAAACCTGTCGGCTGCATTGGAATTGTATTCCCAAAGGGATCAGTACGGTAAGTACTGGCAATATACCCAATACTAATAAGTATGCCAAATACTTCACAAGCTATCAATGCTTTGAATTCCAGGAGAAGGGGTTAGTGCTTGAAGGAGCAAGCATCACTAACAACTTATAGAGACACGCTAACTTTCTTCTATTTGAAAGGCATGAGAGAGCATGACAAAACCAACTACAACTACTCACCAAGAACAAAACCCATCCAGGATTAACCCCCCTCAACAAAGCACCAGGAAGTAATCCGAGGAAAACTCACAAATGTTGCAACACTTGAAATAGTGATCTCGTTATCGCATAGTTTAATAAATATCATTAGGTGTAAGTTATATGACTCTTGTTAGACAGCACTTTCTCCAAGATCGTCACATAACCACAGACGATACGGCTTCTCGGAAAGATTTAACCCTGCAGGGGTGCACTACTATAGCCACACGTACTGTCGCGATACTGTCGACACGACACTTCACCTCACCACAAACAAGTCCAGGGAG
This sequence comes from Alopecurus myosuroides, assembly GCA_028641055.1. Lineage (NCBI taxonomy): Eukaryota > Viridiplantae > Streptophyta > Magnoliopsida > Poales > Poaceae > Alopecurus > Alopecurus myosuroides. The sequence continues at coordinate 13,249 of JAPCYS010001072.1, forward strand.
CCACTTAGGTAGGTTGGAACTGCATCGAGAGTCCGGCCGATGCTTCGAAGCGGACCAAGCAGTCTGCGCCTACGCTTAAAGCAGATCAAACCAAACCGGAACTGTCCGCTTCATGCCATACCACAAAATCTATATAATTGTACGCACATCGGTAACATACCATCATCATTATCAACATCATTTCCATCGTACCTGCAAAACTGGTGATGTGCGTACGTCAAATCGAAAGCCCGAACTACGTTGTGGCATCCTGGATAAGAGTGCAGCAGGGCTAATAGGTTGCGGGGAGTTCCATACCTCTCACGTTGTGGTTAGCGCGCTCATTCTCGGATCAGAGGACAAGAACCTTTTCCTAAGTCGACACCAGAGGGACGAAAAAACTTGACGGGCCTCCCGGCGGTGCCTTATCTCGAATTCAAAATTATTATTTCCCTAAGCAATAAGATTATTTAATTAAGTTGAACCAGCCTATCATACTAGTTAGGTGACAAGGAACCCGATTCGCCGAACAAACTAAGCAGGCACTACGACTCGCAAGGCCAATAAGGTAAACGATCAACAAGGTAATATGATGTGGAGTAAAGGTTATATCATGGTTGTAACATAAATATGTGGATGTGATCGCAACAAAGAATCACAATACAAGGCTAGCATAGTAGACAACGACAAACGTAGGTAGCAAATGAGGAATCTTAAAACATTGATAGCAAGTGAGTAGAGCTTGCCTGGAATCCAGCTTGTAGAGGTTGCAGAACTTGTCGATGATCACATCATCTCGTCCTATCCATAAAGAACCAAAGCACTAGAATAAACATAAGGTGAAACACTTACTACCGGGACAAAAGATCCAGCATGTTCTTAGTTTTCATGCATGGCATGCGAAATGCAAAGCAAGATGCAATTTATCAATATTAAGTGGAATCAGAATCACAACGACGAAATCGCCGCCAGCCGTGCGCCGTCGTGAACCGTGAGCAGGGGGCGCTCCCGCGGGGGCCGCACGTGTTGCGGGCGCTGTGTGCGCGACGGGAGAGGCTCTGCCCGTGAGCAGCTGCTTGGGGGTGGGGATATCCGCGAGCGTTTGATGTCACGAGCGAGGGTTCGCTCCTATCCTCGGTGGTTGCGCAACGACGAGGACGGCGAGGCAGCTGATTAGTGCGGCTAGGACGGTGGAGGTGGGGACTTCGGCTGGGTGATCTGGATTTGCTGCTCACCGGCAAACCCATTTTTTGGAGCTCATCTCTGTTGCGCCCGAGCTAGATCTACGCGCAATTTGGGACTTCCTCTCCCTCGCAAGCCGGTCAATCACCGTCTAGAGAAGAGTAGCAGTTCGGGCGGGCTTGCCGGCGTCAGATTTCGTCAGGTATGCACATGCACCTTCTTCCTTATCCCAAAATCGAACCCCTCTCTGCTATACAAGGTGCAATGTAGCATTTTTCGTGGATGATTAGGCAGGATTTAGGATCGATCTAGGTTGGTGAGTTCCATTTGCATGGTTAATTCTAACCTGACTGCCTGAATGTGACCTGGAGTTTTTTGCTTGGGCAAGTTTTTTTGTTGGTACATGGACCGGTTGCACATGTTTGGGTTGATACTTGCTTTAGGTTGTTGTGTGCTTGAGGTGAGTATAGCCTGCAGCGAATTAGGTTGTTGTGTGCTTGTAGGAAGTAATTTTGTTTTTGCAGTTAGCTGTACAGGCAAGTTGTTGGTGAGCATCAACTGCCTGAATTCAGTATACATTAAGGTTCAGTTATGTTTTGCTTTGTTCCGATTTTTCTCAGGCATTTTTGTTTGGCAACCATATGATTGATTTTTGATCATTGCATGTTATAAGTCTGCATGAGTTGGGGGCTGGCTTTGTTTGATCCATTTTTGTAGAGAACTATGACGTGTACTGTTTTTCTGAAGTTATACCAATGTGTCGTTAATTTTGTTCCTAAGTTTGTATCAACCTCGGTATGTTTGTCTCATGTCCTTTTAGATGTGGTATATGTGGCGATTATATTTTGGGCCTGAATAATTCACTTCTTACATTCTTGTTTACAAAATTCACTGCTACTTTTTAGGTGCTTACTATGTATTTGTTTGCATAACTTAGAGGCAAGGAAACAGTAGTGATGGTTGATCAGGAAAGCGAAGGCCTCCATAAGGTATACTTTTTTTTTCCCATAAAATTTCCATCTGTTTGTTTCAGGATGATATTCTATCATGATGTTTGAAGACATGCTATTGTTTTTCTTAGGATTTGCTTCTGTCTATCATTTAGATGATTTTTGGCATGCTGCTAGTTTGTTTTACCATGCGTACGCAGTTGTCAGTGCATAGTATGTGCTAGTTTGTAATAATTTGGTAGGCAAGTATGTGAATAGCATTGCATTTTCACCTGGACAGCATGTTAGGCAACTATAATCAGATTTTTTAGGCAGCTAATAAGTTAAGAAACTGTTTGTAATAACACAATTAATTTGTAGGAAATTATATCTTTCGCACCAACTGCTAGGAAACTACTTTTGTATTGTGGGACACTTGAGTTGTTTCTTATACTAGCCAACTTTTTCTATTACAGGTGGCAAAAAAGAAAAACAATGATAATGAAGGCATGAAGAGAGCATCACCTCACAGGTTAATGGCTCTCAATGAGAGCCTCAGTGAAGACCAGAAAGATTTGATTGTCTCATATGATCTTGGTGGTTTGTTGAAGATAAGTGCAACATCATTGCTCTCGGATTACAGCAAATGGATTTTGCAGAATATGGATGCAATAAAATCGTGCATTGTGGTGCAAGGTCAGGGTGAGATTATGCCCAATCCAGATGCAGTTACAGAGGTTCTTGGCCTTCCAAAGAGAGGTGAAGAGGTTTTGTACGGCATGGATGAAAAAGCTACTGAATTCATAGGTAGTTTGTATGGACTAGGCTCGGCTCCTGAAATCGCCACATTCTGCAAGATGATTGAAGAAATAGGAGGAAAGGCAGATGACAACTTCTTGCGTGCCTGGATAGTATTGACAGTCACTTGTTTCGTATGCCCCACGACGAGTCTTTGCGTTAGTCCAAGGTGTTACCCCATGGTTGTTGACTTGAAGAAAGTAAAGAGGCTCAACTTTGCAAAGTTTGTCCACGACCAAATAATGACTGATGTTTCCAATATGGGCACGAAGAAGAAATCTGTAACCTTTTTGTGTTCACCATCTTGTGGTAAGAGTTTCTTTCCCTCTCACCACTGTTCTCTTTCTCTTATTTTTTCCTTTTTTATGCTATTGTATACATCTGACAAGCAAGTCTCTAAATTCTTTTGTTTAATCCCTTGCTTTTGTAGGTAAAATATGTGGATTCATTGGTGGTGGATTTTACCGTTCCAAGTTGTAAAGTTCGTGTCCAGGCTTGGGACAACAAACTCTTAGCAAAAGTTGTTAAAGATGACAAGAAGCCAGGAGGTGGCTTTGGTCAATTCAGAGTGAAACCTAGCATATTGCAACAATATAGCGGCAACCTGTTTGTCGGATATGAGGATACGGAATGTATTGTTGAACTGTTTTTGTATGGTCTTTTTGAATCTTACTTACCTTTCTGTGTTACTAACCCTATTTTTGTTTCCATGAACTTATTTACGGAAGAAATTGAAGATCACTGCAATGGAAAGTGAATTGTGCAAATCGATATCTGACCAAGTTGCTACATTCATTGAGGGTGTGGGGAAACTTACTGATGAGGTTGCAGCAGATAGACCACCAAAAAAACTGAAGCAAGTTTCGTTCCCAAAGCCAAGCAACGTCAGAAACAACAGACTCCCATCTGCAAGGACTGGAGTTAAACGCAGGGGCGAGGTCATTGAAGATGACGACGCTGATGACTTTGTTGCTCCAGCGAGATTCCCTAGTAAACAACCAGCACAGATATGGGAAGAACAAGCCACTACGTCGTCAAAGCCTACCCAATGCAGTCAGAAAGTTAAGGCTGCACCAAAAAGTATCAAAACCGGACAGCTCAAGAAAAATGACCCAATGAAGGGGCTACACCTGGATTCACAGAGAAAGTGAAAGATGGACTAAAAGAGGACAAAACGGATGAAGTTTCTGTGGAAATCAATGCAGATCACACCATTTCCAAGTAGGCACCACCAGAGCTAGCAGACATTGGAAGTCTACTAGTCCATGAAGCTATCCCACTTCGCTCTCTTAAACTAGTGGCTCACCAACTCAAGGAATTTCCAGATTACGAAAACACTGAAGGTTTGCATTAGTATGTTCCTTATAAAGGTGTTGAGGCAAATTATCCGTTACAAATTGCTCCTCATGGTGCCTCACGCCAAAAGCGAGTACCTAAATATGAATCTCCACAACAGGTCCATTTGAGAAGTCCAGCTTGTGTTGATAACCAGGAAACATGCATGCCATGAGAGACACCAACAACCAAGATATTTCTAGGCACATCCCTTCCAGAACCAACAAAGTGTTTTGCGCCTCCTCTGCCAACACATAGTATGACAAATGACAAGGCAAGCAGCATTAAAACAGGCACATCAATCTTGCCCACCACCCCAACACCGAGCAAGTCGTGCGACAACAGCTAGGAAACTCTGCCCAATGCGTACGGAGGAGCCCGCGGAAACACCCTGCTCCAACCTTACAGAGTAGCCCGAGAAAGACAGGTATGCAAGTGAATTTTGAGTCCACATCAATCAACCTCAATATGCCCCCATGCAAGTTGAAAGGCACTGCAGCCATACCTATACAACTAGAAGATTTAGGCAATGACGGTGATGATTGGGACCCTACACTTCTGAGCCAAGCTGAGGCTGAAGCAAAGAAAGTAATCAACCAGATGTGCAACATGCAGCTCAACACCAACCATGGCGACGAAACAAACACACATGTCATGAACACTCCGAAAGAACCAGCATCAAGAGCTAAAGATGTGACAGGAAGCAGTTCGTCGATCAACCAGCCAGCAATTGGGCATGAGCGCAGGGTTGTACGGGCAGTTATAAGATCGCCATACGTAGATCCTGCCAACATGGATCCATTTTCCTGTTCAAAGGAAGTAAACGTTGTGTATGACTCCATATGCCAGAACATTAAAAGGAGGGCCAGGACCAGATCCAACAATAAAAGGTAAATGCCTCCCCATATAATATAGTTTCTTGCCTTTTTCTTATCAATTACAAGAATGCTCCTCATTTTTTTACTTATCGCTTTTCTGTCCCTCACACCTTTTATACAGAAAAACTATAATTAATTATGACGAGTTCTTCATTTCTGCGAATGAGTTGGCTACTTCCATGGGACCTATATGGAAGCGCTAATCCTGTGTTGTCGAGATTGGCATCGCTGCTCTAAGGACCACTGAAAAAAGGCCTAGAAGGCGTTTCATGCCTCTTAGAATAACTGTAAGCAAGTTATTGCTTTTTGATGTTTCCTTCATACTAGTTTTGTTCATCTTATCTGATGTCTAATTATATGTCACTTAACTGAAACCACTTGTCCTCCTTGCTTTCTTCCATACATTCTTCCATAATGGTAGTTTCATTAGAAACGAAATCGACAAATGGTTCAATAATTTTTCAAAGAGACTAAGAATGTGCGAATCGGTAAGCAAACCCCTATTTCCCGGGCTCTCTCTTACCATCCATTTTACCATGATGTATGTCAAGCAAATATGTAACAACTACTGCTATTGGTTTCCTTTTTTTCCAAATTATTGCCTAGGTTCATTTCCCAGTCCTAGAAATACTAGATAAATCTAGTCCTAAAGAATCAATGCATTACTGGCTGCTTGTCCTCAACATCAGAGATGGGAGGTTTGAAATTCTGGACTCCCAAAGGTTAATGAAAGACAAGCAACTTGTTGAATGTGCAAACAACATAGTCCAAGGAATTGTTGCCAACTGGGGTAAGCATTACAACACATCCAAGATTCAAATTAGGGACTTTCCTATCATAGAAATCAATTCCCCAAGCAATCAAACGGTTAAGTTCTCCCATTTGTTATCAACATTGAAGCAACTTTTTTAAACCAGAACTACCTACAATCATGCTTACATGCCTTTTTTGCAGCTTTTTCTTCCATGTGTTTTGTTGCATGCTTTCGCCATTGTGTGTACAAAAGGACCGACTGCGGCATTTTCATGTTACAAAATGCCGATGACTGGGAGGGCAGAGTTCTACCCCAATTTGGGCAAGAAAACTTTTCAAGCATAAGGAAACTAATGGTCTACAAGTGGTTAAGTTGTGACCAAAATGATGTTAACTGGAGGGCAACTCTGGAAGTAAAAAAGGTGTGCCACATGAACCTTCTTTTTTTTTACATATGCTTTTCTGCAGTAATGTTTATCAAAAATGAGTTAGGAAACTTTTCTTTAACTTCCCCTGTAATTAGGCAATCATTCAACCTTCTGTTTTCTCACTATACATCCTTTTTTTACTCCCACATGGACCTAATTTGAAGATTACATATTTGCAACAAAATTATTCAACCACACAAAATATGGCAACAGTCCACATAAAACAGAAAAGAACATTCTCCATGAACCATAAACCGTGAAACTATTTTAAAATTACTTGCATACATGCAACTTATCAACTTCTGATAACAAAGATTGCAATTCAAATAAATTATGCAACCTACAAAAATCACGCCATGCTTCTACCAGTGTCCCTATATCATGATGATCTATTCTTTTCAAACACTTTGGTTCAGCCTCGCTCTGCAACCAGCAGAATTGTGTCCTAACTCGCCACAAGTGCCACATTTAATAGTCCTTTTAGGTTGCAAATCAAGAACTGAACCTAGTGCATGTGATTTCTTCCGCCCTTTAGTTGATGTCCGCATATGATTCTTGAATTTAGTTGCTCTAGGTGGTGGAACTACAGGTTCACCTGCTGAGCCCTGTGTAGCTGCAGAAGCCGCTGCTGCTTCCACCGCTGCCTCGACTTTCTCTTCATCCTCACCTTGTCCACCTGACTGACTTATGTCCTTGATGGCCGAATGTGTGCTTTGCAAATTGCAATCCCCTCTTCTAAATGAACAACCATTCTTGCAGCCTTTGCAAAATCTGTACACAGGTTTGCAAGAGCAATTTGCTCTACAGACTAAGCAGGCATGGAATCAGGTGCAGAGGGGCCTGCAACAGGTTGAATGACATCCCGTGTCCACCTACAAAGTATGTAGCGAGATGGAATTGCATCCACACCTAGGTGTGTGAAAACCTTCAATATATGCACGCACAGTAGCCCGTCTTTGTAGAATTCGCAACATTCACACTCGTACTGTTGATTTTCCACAATAGTTGTCACCATGTAGTTCCTTCGCCCATACACCCCAACATATGTGTTGTTGGGCACAAGCAAGTACATGTCCCTGCCTTGCGGCCTCACATTATACCGTCCAATCATTTCAAACTCATGTGAAAACCTATACTATATGTTTCCAGTGTACAGTTGCAGGGCTTGCTTTTCTATTGGGAAGGGAGACCAAGTTTTTGGTTCAAGCTCACTTGTTTCAAACTCATTTCCTCCCTCTTTGACAATAATGTTGTTGTTAATCTTTATATACTGCCTCACAAAGTTCAACACTGAATTATGTGGGTTCACATTTAAAATAGCATTAAACCCCTCGCTCCTCTGTGTGGACTGAAGGAACGGGAAAATTTCCTCCTGAAAAAGCATGGAACCCAGGATTCTCTGATCTTGTACAACGCCGCAAAATGCTCATTCTCTCCTATGTCATGCTTCTGAATCATTAGTGCCCAATTCATCTCAAACTCAAATTAAGTCATGCTCAAATCAATACACTCATTAAAATCTGGAGCTAACTCGGGGTGTCGCCCCAAGTATGAACCAAGAAGATAATGAGGTTTTCTAATAATGTGCCACCTGCAATTCCGGTGGCATGTGAGGGGGAACATCCTAGAAATTGACTGCCTCATCGCCTGGTCTTGATCTGTGATTATGTTCGGAAGGGAAAACACATCCATCGCCACGAGAAATTCTCCAAAAATCCAGTCAAAACTTATTGCGAATTCCTGTTTCACAAAGCCACATCCCAACAAGAATGTCTGCCCATGCTTGTTGATGCCAATAAAAGGAGCAAACGACATGTCATACATGTTTGTCATATACGTGATGGTGCAGGTCTTGCACTCGTTGGGAGACCCCAAGAGGATGGTATGATGAGCACATCAGTAGTTTTCCCTCAGGAAGAAACCAAGGTTTAATCGACCAGTAGGAGGAAGGAGTAACTTCAGAAGGTTGAAGGAGCTGAGATGGCAGGGCGCACTACCGGTTCAGAAGCAACATGGAACCTACACAACACAATCAAATTATTTTGCCCCAACGAAGCAGTGAGGTTGTCAATCTCACCGGTTTTGCTGAACACAAAAAGGTTCAACATTTGATGTGGAAAACAGTAGGAAAACAATATGAAAGTAGTATGAAAGCAATATGTGTTTTATCAGTATGAGGAAAAACGACCGCGGTCCACATTTCACTAGTGGTGTCTCTCCGTGAAAGATAAATAACATGTGTAGTGAACAAATTACAGTTGGGCAATTGATAGAAATGAAGGCTGCACCGTAGTGCATATTGATGTCTAGACAGTGTTGGGCCTCCAAGTGCAGAGGTTTGTAGAACAGTAGCAAGTTTCCCTTAAGTGGATCACCCAAGGTTTATCGAACTCAGGGAGGTAGAGGTCAAAGATATCCCTCTCAAGCAACCCTGCAATTAAGATACAAGAAGTCTCTTGTGTCCCCAACACACCCAATATACGTGTCAGGTATATAGGTCCACTAGTTCGGCGAAGAGAGAGTAAAATGCAAGTAATATGGGTGATAATAAGTGATAATAGCAATCTGAAATAAAAATGTCAGCAAGCAAACATGTAGCAGAACAGGCGGAAAACGGTGTTTAAATGCTTGGAAATAAGGCCTAGGGATCCTACTTTCACTAGTGGACACTCTCAACAATTATCACATAATTGAATGCATAAATAACTCCCTTCACTATGCTACTCTTAACCCTCTCCGGTTGGATAACGAACACTAATCATTGCGTAGGGCTGTAACAACACTCCTCAAGTTTGTATTCCCATGTCTAGTTAACCCCACGCTGTCACTATGAGCGCCCTATAAGGTACTAAGCAAACTCCATAATTCACAGAGGAGACACACACGGCGTGCACACTGCCACCTTCACACCGCGGGACAAGGTGACTCCAAAGTTCATATTAATAAAACACGTGAGTAGCACAAGATGAAGGGTAACATCTACGAATTCAAATAGATTACAAACCTCATGATCACATATAGATCACACCATGGGAGAGAGAGATGAACCACATAGCTACCCGTAGAGCCCTGATACGTCTCCAACGTATCTATAATTTCTGATGCTCCATGATCATATTTTGCCAATTGCTACTTGTTTTCTCCCTTATTTATAGCATTTTTATACGTTTTCCGGGACTAACCTATTAACAAGATGCCAAGTGCCAGTTCCCTGTTTTCTGCTCTTTTTTGGTTTCAGAAAAGTTGTTCTGCAAACATTCTCGGAATTGGACCCCACAAAGCCAAAAGTTTCTATTTCCCCTGGAAGCATCCAGAACACCGAAGAGGATTCGAAGACGGGCAACAGGGGGGCTACACCATAGGGTGGCCCCCCCCTCTTGGCCGCACCAGCTATGAGTGTGGGGCCCCCTGGCCTCCACCGCCTTTGCCCTTTCTCCTATTTAAGCCCCTTGGATAGAAAACCCTAAACACCTGATAAAAAATCCCCGAAAAGTTCCGCAGCCGCTGTCACCGTCAACCCTAGCTCAGGGGGTTCTGAAGCTGTTTCCGGCACCCTGCCGGAGAGGAGATCATCACCGGAGGCTTCTACGTCACCATGCCCGCCTCCGGAGTGATGCGTGAGTAGTTCATCCTTGGACTACGAGTTCGTAGCTGTAGCTAGATGGTTGTCCTCTCCTCATATGCCTCCATGTTTAGATCTCGTGAGCTGCCTATCATGATCGAGATTGATCTTATGTAATTCTATATGCTGTGTTTGCTGGGATTCGATGAATATAGAACTTATGCCAAGTTGATTATAGCCTTTATTTGCATATTCTATTTGTGATCTTGCATGCTTTACGTTGCTAGTGGTTACTCTGGCCAAGTAGTTGCTAGTGACTTCAAGAGGGAGTATTTATGCTCGATAGTGGGTTCATGCCTCCGTTTCACCTTGCTCGAGTGACAGAAACGTGAAGGGGGAGGATGTGTTGTTGCCATTAGGGAGAAAACAGTGGTGAGAGTGCCCGCGTGCATAATCATTGCTTACATTACACACTTTGTTTAATCCAATTATCTGTTGCTTGCAAATTAATACCTAAGGGGGTTCGGATGATAACCTGAGGATGGATTATTAGTCATAGATGCAGATGGATGTCGGTCTATGTATCTTGTTGTAATGCCGGCACTAAATATCATAGTAATCTTCATGTCATATTGGGCACTACGGTGCAACCTCTATTTGTCAATTGCCCAGCTGTAATTTGTTCACCCAGCATGCTATCTTTTATGGAGAGACACCACTAGTGAAACTATGAACCCCGGTCCATTTTCTTACACTGTTAAAACAAACCACAACTATTTCCTTCTTTATTTACTTACTGCAAGCATCCACTGTTTTCCACACTATACGTCTAATATTTGTTTTTAGCAACACCGGTGAGATTGACAACCTCACTGTACCGTTGTGGCAAAGTATTTTGGTTGTGTTGTGTGCAGGTTCCACGTTGTTGCTGACACCGGTAAAGCGCCAGCACCACCGTCAGTGGCATCAACCTTCCGAAGGTCCTCTTTCTCCTACTGGATTGATAACCTTGGTTCCTAACTAAGGGGAAATACCTACCGCTGTGCTCATAACACCCTCCTCTTGGGGTCTCCCAACAAACGTGTGTATCACGAGCATCAAGCCCTCAGCCTCGGGGGAGAACTACTCCCTCCTCATCATAGGAGACAACAACAGCGACGGAGATGGCGGTGGAGTCGATGGAGATGGCTTCCGCGGGCACTTCCCCGTCCCGGTAGGGTGCCAGAACAGAGATCTGTCCCCCGAAACTTGTCGGCGGTGGCGGCGGCGGAGCTACAGATGTATTTTGTGGAAAAGGTCGATTCTCTTAGAGTTTATACCTCGGGGAGTATATATGGGCGAAAGGGCGATGCCGGGGGGGCCAGGGGGCCCACACCCCTAGGTGGCGCGGCCAGGGGGATCTGCGCCACCCCATGGTGTGGACACCTTGTGGCCCCCCTCCGGGGCTCTTCGGGACTTCTGGATGCTTCCGGGACTTCTAAGACTTATGTGCTTCGAATTTTCCAATTCCAAGAATATTTCCAGAACAACTTTTCTGAAACTAAAAATAGAAGAAAACAGGGAAGTGGCACTTGGCATCATGTTAATAGGTTAGTCCTGGAAAACGTGTAAAAATGCTATAAAGAAGGGGGAAAACATGTAGCAATTGGCATAATATCAACATGGAACATCAGAAATTATAGATACGTTGGAGACGTATCAAGCATCCCCAAGCTTAGTTCCTACTCGTCCTCGAGTAGGTGAACGATAAAACAAAATAATTTCTGAGGTGACATGCTACCACAAAATCTTGATCATAATATGTAAAGTAGAGCATGTAAACTAGGATCAAATGAACTAAAGTTGTGATCTATATTTGATATCAACAAGTAATCCATAAACAAATAAGAAAAAAGAAGTAAAACTTTTAATGAATCAATACTAAAAGACTATCAATTGTGCAAAGTTTATTAGAGATGATTTAAGCTTTCAAGAACAACAATATCATGCACGTCAAACGATCTTCACAACCCCTGTTAGGATCAAGTCAAGCTTTCCACACGATGCAATGCTTGAATCTTAAACTATTTGCGCACTAAAAACAAGCAAGTGTTTTGTGTTGGTCCCTGGCACCGGGATTATATGGCTAAGATAACATTATGGGGGGTTTGGAAGGTCAATGGAAGAAAGGCTCACAAAGCTGAAAGTGGTCATTAGACAAGAGAAAGTCTCACAACCGAAGGTATGCAAGGAGTAGGGATTGCCACACAACGGATGCACATAGAGCTATAAGTGTATGAAAGCTCTCCAATGGAACTAGTGGGGGTGCATCCAACTTACTTGCTCACGAAGACCTAGAGCTCATTTGAGGAGGTTCATCATTGGAATATACAAGCCAAGTTCTATAATGTAAAGTTCCCCACATAGTTATGAATGAATGATAATATGAAAACTCTCTCCAAACTGAAGTATTGGTGCTAAACATGAAGCACAAGTGTGGTATATAAAGGATAGTGATGCGCCCCCTCTCTCTTTATTCTCTTTTTGGCCCTTTTTTTTCTTTTTGGGCTTTTCCATTTTTTCTTATTTTTTATATCCTCACCGGTAGGGGCAACATCCTATATTACAATGAATCATCACACTTTTAGTACTCATAACTCATAATGGAATATCTGTGATGTATCCAACTGCATGCTCTTGCCAGTGTAGCAGTATGCATAAATAACCATGAATCTCATTATCAAGTAACATAATGGAGGTGGATGTTGTGCAGCAATATATCTCGGAATGGCTATGGAAATGCCATGATAGGTAGGTATGGTTGCTGTTTTGAGGAAGAATATATGGGCTTATGTGTAGGAGAACAAAGTCCTCCCGCGGAATTTGGATGCACTGGCCAAGTTTGCACCAACTCTCAATGTGAGAAAGGGCAACGCACAGTACCGAAGAGGCTAGCAAATATGGATGGTGGAAGTGCCAGGAACCGCAACATAGACTCACGAGTTAAAAGATTACAGCAAGCAAATCATCTTACAAGGCACAATGCAAATCACTCCAAGAGGGTCTGTGGTAGTGACAAGTCATTGTTAGCTACCCCGACCGTAGCGCGTAACAAAAGGCCGATCAGAAATGTATCACTCGTAGCAATCATATACCATTGTTTCTAGCAGCTGGTAATTTAAGTGTGGCACAGTTTCAAGTTTCTTAGACCAACCATCAAACGTTTCTACTTACTATTCCTTCTTGTTTATCCATTAAGCAAATTAACATCTCAAAACAACAACAGTGATTCAAGTGAAGAAGTTTAGTGATCTACAAAACCATGCGAATTTTTCCACTATACCAACTACCACATAAGCATTTCTATTCCCAACCAAGCACCATACAAAACATGCTTTAACAAAAACTCTCCAAATTCTAAAGCAAGCAAACATGAGAGTACTCACATAACACTACTAAAGCTAACAACTCTAAATAAGAGATGCATGAAAACAAAGGCTAAACGCAGTACTAGCAAAAAGTGAACACCCACAGAACAATAAGAATGAAAACTAGAGTGTTCTAAGCAATAAAAACGGAGCGTGTCTCTCTCCCACACAAGTATGATAAGATCCAACTATTTATTACAGCAAAGAAAACCAAACAAAAAGGAAAAAAAAAGACGCTCCAAGTAAAGCACATAAGATGTGACTGAATAAAAATATAGTTTCACTAGAAGTGACCTGATAATTTGTCGATGAAGAAGGGGATGCCTTGGGCGTCCCCAAGCTTAGACGCTTGAGTCTTCTTGGAATTTGCTGGGATGTACCACCGGGGCATCCCCAAGCTTAGTCCCTTCACTCTTCTTGATCATGTCATATACTCCTCTTCTTTTGACCCTTGAAAACTTCCTTCACACCAAACTTCTCACAATCTTCATTACCAACGTTAGTGCAATCAAAATAATAAATTCACATGGTTTAGTTTAAACACAAGCCTAACACTCATAAACACATTAGCTACTGTCACAAATTATTTTAAAACTATTTTTCTCAAAAGAACACCAAAAGAAAGAGATTAAGATGCAAATGCAATTATTGGCAGAAATCTGTCAAAACAGGACAAATGGTAAAGATGATTTTTTTTCTAAAATCTTCTGTTGCTCAAATAAAAAATTGGTCAACTAAGAAAAGTTGAGTATACATCCCAGGATTACGCACAAAAAAAACTCAGGTGATTTTGAATTTACTGTGATTTTATACGGAATAAACAGTGGACAACAGAAATCTGTTTCCTGCGCAGAAATCCGAAATATAGCCTCAACTTTCCACTAGAGGCTTTACTTGGCTCAACAAAAACACAAAAGAAAAGATACAGCGGGGTTGCTAAGGAAATAGAAAACACCCAGGTGCAAAGCACACAAAAGAAACCGAAGGAAAACGGGTTAAAACAGAGAAATAAAATGGGTTGTCTCCAGGTAACGCATTTCTTTAACGCCTTTCAGCTAGGCATAGTGATTTTTAAAAGATGCTCACATAATAATAAGAGTTGAAGAAGAATAAGAGAGTATCAAGAAGCAAATATAAAACACATTTAAGTCTAACCCACTTCCTATGAAAAAGAATCTTGTAGAAAAACAAGTCAACGAAGCACAAAGTGACTAGCATAGGAAGACAAAATAAGTGCAACTTCAAAAATTTCAACATAAAGAGGGGAAACTTAATATTGTTGAGATGCATAAAATCATGTTTCCCTCTCTCATAATAACTTTCAGTAGCATCGTGAATAAAATTAACAACATAACTATCACATAAAACATTCTTATCATGAGCCACATGCATAAAAGAATTAATACTCTCCACATAAGCATAGTCATTCTTATTAATAGTAGTGGGAGCAAATTCAACAAAATAGATATCCTTATTATTCTCATCACCATAATCATTAAATATAGAAGGCATATTGTAATCATAATTAATATTTTCCTCAATAGTAGGTGGACTGAAAATATCATATTCATGATTGTAAACAGGTGGAACTAGAATACCACAATGATTATAATCATCATATATTGGAGGCAAGGTATCATCAAAAAAAATTTCCTCCCTAAAACTTGGGGGACTAAAAATATCATGTTCATCAAAACTAGCTTCCCCAAGCTTAGACTTTTCCATAGCATTAGCAATAATGGTGTTCAAAGAACTCATACTAATAACATTGCTATTAGCATGCAAATAAATCTCCATAGGTTTTTTAATTTTCTCTTCAATCACTTCATGTCCTAACTCAAGATAAATATTATAAAGCTCTCTTTTTGTTGTTTTCCATTAAGACTAACTAGTGAAAATATAAACAAGAAATAAAAGGATATAATTGCAGAATCTAAAGGAAATAACTCCGAGCACTCACACCCCAGGATGTGAGTACCTTTTACCTTACCTCCCCGGCAACGGCGCCAGAAAATAGCTTGATGTCTACGCACGCTTCTATTCTTGTAGACGGTGTTGGGCCTCCAAGTGTAGAGGTTTGTAGAACAGTAGCAAGTTTCCCTTAAGTGGATCACCCAGGGTTTATCGAACTCGGGGAGGTAGAGGTCAAAGATATCCCTCTCAAGCAACCCTGCAATTAAGATACAAGAAGTCTCTTGTGTTCCCAACACACCCAATATACTTGTCAGGTATATAGGTGCACTAGTTTGATGAAGAGAGAGTAAACTGCAAGTAATATGGATGATAATAAGTGATAATAGCAATCTGAAATAAAAATGGCAGCAAGCAAACATGTAGCAGAACAGGCAGAAAACGGTGTTTCAATGCTTGGAAATAAGCCCTAGGGATCCTACTTTCACTAGTGGACACTCTCAACAATGATCACATAATTGAATGCATAAATAACTCCCTTCACTATGCTACTCTTAACCCTCTCCGGTTGGATAACGAACACTAATCATTGCGTAGGGCTGTAACATCACTCCTCAAGTTTGTATTCTCATGTCTAGTTAACCCCACGCTGTCACTATGGGCGCCCTAGAAGGTACTAAGAAAACTCCACAATACATAGAGGAGACACACACGGCGTGCACACTGTCACCTTCACACCGCGGGACAAGGTGACTCCAAAGTTGATATTAATAAAACACTTGAGTATCACAAGATGAAGGGTAACATCTACGAATTCAAATAGATTACAAAGCTCATGATCACATATAGATCAAACCATGGGAGAGAGAGATGAACCACATAGCTACAGGTAGAGCCCTCAGCCTCGGGGGAGAACTACTTCCTCCTTATCATAGGAGATGGCAACGACAATGGAGATGGCGGTGGAGTCGATGGAGATGGCTTCCGGGGGCACTTCCCCGTCCCAGCAGGGTGCGAGAACAGAGATCTGTCCCCCGAAACTTGTCGGCAGCGGCGGCGAAGCTACAAATATATTTTGTGGAAAAGGTCGATTCTGTTAAAATTTATGCCTCGGGGAGTATATATGGGAGAAAGGGTGATGTCGGGGGGTGGCCAGGAGGCCCACACCCCTAGGTGGCGCGGCCAGGGGGACCCGCGCCACCCCATGGTGTGGCCACCCTGTGGCCCCCCTCCAGGGCTCTTCGGGGCTTCTGGATGCTTCCGGGACTTCTAAGACTTCTGGGCTTCAAATTTTCCAATTCCGAGAATATTTCCAGAACAGCTTTTCCGAAACTAAAAACAACAGAAAACAGGGAACTAGCACTTGGCATCCTGTTAATAGGTTAGTCCCGGAAAACGTGTAAAAATGCTATAAATAAGGGAGAAAACATGTAGCAATTGGCATAATATCAACATGGAACATCAGAAATTATAGATACGTTGCAGACGTATCACATATAGAAGGCATGAATATTACTATGTGATTCATGCGGGCATTATAACAAGATACATAGACCGTTATCCAACTGCATCTATGACTAAAAATCCACCCTTCGGATATCATCCGAACAAACATTGGGTATTAAGTTGCAAACAACAAATAATCGCAGTAACCAAAGTGTGTAATGTAAACAATACATCATCCTTAGACAAAGCATTGTTGTTTTCTCCCTAATGGCAACAGCACATCCTCCATCCATCACGTTTCTATCACTCGAGCATGGATGAAAAGGAGGCATGAACCCACTATCGAGCATAAATACTCCCTCTTGGAGTTACTAGCATCTACTTGGCCAGAGCATCTACTAACAACAGAGAGCATGCAAGATCATAAATATCATAAGCATGAAGATAACATGATAGATTGATAATCAGAAGACATAGCATTCAACATTCATCAGATCCCAGCAAACACAACATGTAGCATTACATAGAGATGATCTTGATCATGTTAGGCAGCTCACAAGATCTAAACATGTGGCACAAAGTGGAGAATACAACCATCTAGCTACTGCTATGGACCCGTAGTCTAGAGAGATGAACTACTCACGCATCACTTCGGAGGAGGGCATGGTGGTGTAGACCCCTCCGGTGATGATTTCCCCCTCTGGCACGGTGCCGGGGAGGCTCCACAACCCTCCCGATCTCGGGATGATGGTGAAGGTCGCGTCGGGTGTTTCTCGGGTAAAAGTGGGATTGTTTTAGGGTTTACGCCTCGGGGGAATAAATAGGCGAAAGGGCAGAGGCGGTGGAGGCTCAGGGGCCCCACACCACCCCCTGGCGCGGCCAAGGGGGGCGCGCCACCCTATGGTGTGGGCCCTCTGAGGCCCCCCCTCCGGGTCTCTTCGGGACTCCGTGGAACCTCGGGGATTTATAAGACTTCTGGGCTTTGAATTTTCCAATTCCGAGAATATTTCCAGAACAACTTTTCTGAAACTAAAAACAGCAGAAAACAGGGAACTGGCTCTGTGGCATATTGTCAATAGGTTAGTCCAGAAAATCGATAAAAATTACATAAAGTGTATAGCAAAGATGTGGGAAACAATAAGAAAACAACATGGAACATCAGAAATTTTATGACATCTCAACATCCCCAACCTTAGTTCCTACTCGTCCTCGAGTAGGTAAACGATAAAAACACAATAATTTCTGAGGTGACATGCTACCAACATAAACTTGATCATCAATATGTAAAAGCATAAGTAAGCTGAGATCGTAGAACTTCAACATAAGCATGATAAATGAAACTTTAATAATAAATCATAGCAATCACATTGCATCATGAGAAGTAACTCAAATAAAAGATCATGAATAACAATGCAAAGAAAGATATACGTTTGTTTCAAGTATAGAGAAAGCATGTCAAAGTGATATTTCTCTAGTCCTTAAGAGTGGGGCAAAACATAAATGCCAGGACACCTTCAAAGTTCATGAGGGAGACTAGAACAAATAATTAGAGAACTAGCATTAACACATCATGAATCAATAATAAAATTTCTAGGACAAATGCACATAAAACTCAGAATGGCAAAAATGCACTCTCAACTGTGCATAAAGTTAGAAGATGGAGACTCAACATAAAATTAAAAGAAAATCCCTTCGCAGAGGGTGTAGGGCCCGCCATTCGAACCACTGTTCAAGGACGCCCTCGATATGCATACATTCACGATCCCAGGAAATTCAGTCGTGAACAACATATCAAGCTAGTACAGATACAATATCCATTACACGTTTACACAACACTTACAAAGACGCATGGTCACCTGACCAAGACTACACGGTTGTCACGCAGGACAACACACAACACACACACAGCGGAAGACTAAACACACACAAAACGCGGTAGAGCCCAAGTCACGCCTTAACCTACATGCTGCTGACCCGGAGACGATCCTAGTTCGCATAGCCGTCAGCTCCGTACTCCTCCTTGTTGATCTTCCTCTGAGACTCCTTCTCAAAATCTGGCAAGTAGATACCAGGGGCGAAACCATAATGAGTACATTTGAATGTACTCAGCAAGACATCCATCATGTAACTTACCAAAGGTGCAAGTATGCTTATATGGTGTAATAGGTAGGCTATAAATAGGGTTCACTATCAATGGTGTTCATATAGGGTGACACCACAGTTGCAGTCAGGTTAATCTGTATCTTTGCTGAAGAAGATACTTCAGAAGAAAATAGTATAGTTTTTCTTTCTCTTGTCGATATCGCATGTTCAAGAGGTTTTGCGAAAACTTTGTTAAAAGAAAATTTTCTCTTTTCAAAACTTCTTGGAATCAGTTTCCAGATGTTTGCGTAGAGAAGAAAGATTTTCTCTGCAAAACTTCTTGTAAAACAACTTCTGGCTTTTCATCATCGGTACCTCCATGGTACAAGATTTTCTTCCTTTCCGAACTTCCCGAGTTCAAACACTCTTTTGATAAACATTCTTTTGAAAACATTGACACAATGCTGGCTACATGGCCATTCAACTGTCCATATCCGAGGACGCACTTCTTCAAAAAAGATGTACTCTGCAGAGGTGTACACATCCACCAGATCCAGTACACCTGCCGTGAACAATCACGGACTGTAACAACAGTATGTGAAACATCAGATAACTGATCATAACTTTCCACTATGTTCAAGCTAGAATGTGTCTATCTCTCAGTTGAGTTTATTCTCCCCGGCAATCAAGTCCCGCTCTGCCTAGACGGAGCCTCAACGAATGCGGCCGGAGGGAAAATTAATCCCACACTTTATATGTCTCAACATTAGGAGTTTTGAGGACATTCGGTTCGAGGGTACGACGCCCCTTATAGCAAGTGAGATAGCACACGCTAACAAGAACAAAATTCAAGTTAAGCCCCGTGCCCATGTTGGGGTAGGGTGGCAGTACAGTAAAGGTTGTCCGGCGAAGACTAGGTTATGTGTCATTTTTGAAAACACCATTTTTCCCAAAAATGACCACTTCCAAATCCCTCCGGAGAATAAGGATCCACCTTTTCTCCGGGTTTTCCATAGAGCCTTTGTTTTGTAAAAACACAGTTTTAGGGTGTCCACTTAGGGACTAATATTTGTGATGGTAATAAATACCATATGGTGGCTTATGGGCTTGGTATCACCAAGTATTAACTAATGGCATAGTATGTATATAATAGTAGTAGTATTCACTCAAAAATAGTTTTTGGAAATCAAAGTTTTTTGTAAAACTTTTCAGAAGTAAAAAATGCATGATAGATAATGATAAGTGTAATATCGGCAAGCATCAGGATGGCTTGCCTCAATCTCTTAATGTCCCTGTCCTTGGAGTAACTTGAACTTGACGCACAACTCCACAACTGCTTCTTCTTCTTCTTCTTCGTTTTTCTAGCGTCGTAAAAGAATACAAGACACACACTCGGGCCTAAAAGACACACAACTAAGCTAAACAACACATACAGCAAGCAAAAGTATAATAGCGCAAACTCACAAACGCTATCGAGAAAACTGCCTCACAAAGCTCTCAGGGTACAAAACTATCGTCAGACAAACATATGGTTCAGGAAACCATAAACCACACCTTACATACCACATATGGAGTGGTGTACCACTCTCATAACAAGATACATAAGAAGCTAAAAACATAGCTTGTGGGTGCAACAGGTTAGGTTACTAAGGTAAAAACAAACAGACAGAACAATACCCATGGCAGTGGGTATTACTCACCACAAGCAACTATCACTTGATGTGTTCATGATTTTAGTTGGATGTTTTAGTTTCATTAGATACTCTTAAGCACAACAACAACACTAGCACCACAATTAACACAATAAGGATACTCATGCTAAGGTACACACTCAGACAATTTCCAAACACCAGGTAAACACACCACAGATGAATAGGCTATTTCTTTACTACCTTATTGCTTACTTGAGGTTTTGGAATCCATCAATCATGAAAATTTAACAAACAACCAGTAGCTAATAACCAAAGAATCACGTAATAAAAATAATCTAAAACACCATCTTTACTCAAGATAACACTCCTATTAAACAGGCATAAAAACAGGACTGTACTAATAGCATACTAGTATGGAAAATCTACACAAGCATGCTATAAGAGATAATTATTAATCTACAACCATAGAAAATGCAACTAAATAATTCATGGTATCATAACAGAAGTGATACTTCCTAAACATGCTATAATAAACTCATACACTCATAAAATAAAAGATGACAAAACTATAGCTAGCATCACCATTTTCTAGTGGTGACACTAGTTCAATACTAGAGAAGTAAACAATGCTATCATGATACTTAAACCTAAACAAACAAATCATGAATATAAGTGTACCTAATAACAGTACACAAACCCTACTCATGCTAGGAAGCAAGAACATCAAAATAATTCCATGAAACAACTATTAAGCATGCACAAATAAATTCTAGCAGTTTATGTTTTCTCTAATCATTACCAGCAATCAAACAAAGTATAACTCACACAACCAGTAGCTATGCACTTAAAGATAAGTCACCTAATCCCTTTCAAAAATCCAAACACTCAATTTAAAAATCATTCACAAACAATCTATCAATCACAAGGAATTTAGTTTATTTGCAAACAATTTAATTTAGCACCCAATAGTGAATCATTTCTTAACATGATACTCCTAAGGAATAATATGCTAACAAATGGATCACACCTAAAATACTAGTATCCTCTGATAAGAAATAAACTTCGCACTTGCATAAGTGAAAACAACCAAATATATTTCCCATGGTGGAAAATGGAAATAAATCCTATGATTAAAACATGTCAATTTCTCACATGTGCATGGTTGGGGATTTTCATCCACAACCAAGATGCAATGGGACCAGTGGGTTATGGGCCCACTAATACCAAGGCAAAAGAGGTACTGAGCCTATGGTTAACTCATGAGAAAAATTAGTATAACAAAATAAAATTAGACAAGCCATTTATTCTAGTGAAAACAATACTAGTGTATAAGAATAACAAAACCTACACATGCTTCACTATACAAACAACATGCAAGCTAACAGGGGTATTAACTTCAAAATAACAGTACCAAAATGGTACTGGATCCATAGCAAACATAGCACAAAATTGAATAAATCCCTCACACAAAGATCTAGCTCTCACAATAATTTCAAATTGTAAAACTAGAAGGTAACAAATGCTATCTCACTTATTTTAGTTTCCAAACATGCACACACTTTCTAAGGTAGAGTTACTGTAAGAAAATAACTTAATAACAAGCACTAACAACTTTATACATGCTAGGAAGCAAGATTAAATCATCCACACAAATCATTTCAAACAAGAACATAATTAAAAACAGAAACAGAAAAGCTGCTGTTTCTAGATCTGTCCACCAAAAATAATCTAGAGCTCCAAAAATTAATCTAAGCTAGGATAAATAGATCTAGTCAATACCAAACTCATCCAATTGGATTTTCTCGAAAAATCATTTTTAAACTCCTTATAAAAATCATAGAAGAGCTGACTGGTCTCTTAGTAAACTGGATGGCATTTTCATTCTATAACTCACCTTGATGTGAGGTTAGGTGCATTGGATATATATTTTCAATACCTATCCATAACAGTTTTGTGTGTTCCATTTGGTTACATATTTTAAAAGTTATGGTCAAAACATTCTCACTGTCAGTCTGTGGCAAAACATTTATTGTGTTCAAAATATGGGTCCTAAAGTAGATCTGCAAATTTCCTATGGTTTAGATTTTATAGCTTAGGGTCCATGAAATTTTCCAGATTTTATTTCATACGTTTAGTATTTTTACCATGTCCAAAGTAAAAACATTAGTTTCTGTCAAAATTAAATGGTTAAAAGGCAAACAGCACCCGGGCTAGAAATCACTGTGGCCGCGGCCCAACAGCGGGCTGCGTGGCCCAGCTGCGCTTCGGCGCGCGAGCGGGCGTGGGAAACAGGCCGTTGAAGCGCGGCCGTCGATCACAGATCGAACGGCGCTGGCGCTTCTTCCTCCCCCCGACCTTCTCTCTCTCACCCGGACAGGAAGAAAAAATGGGGCGGCCGTAGCGCTTACCGTGGGGCTCGGGAAGGGCTGCGGGCGCTCGGGGGAGTTCCTGGAGGGCTGGGGAGTCGAGGGGCAGCAACGGCGGCGGCCGGGGTGGCCTCACGCGGCGGAACACAACCGGCGTCCGCGGCGGCGCCCATGGACGGCGGCGGCGCCTCCGGGGGTTAGAGGGGGTGGGAGGATGTCCGGGAGGTCCAGTAGAGAGTGGGGAGTCTAGCTAGGGTGGTGGGAGAGGTTGGAGAGGAGTGGTTCGGGCAGAGCTTGGCCGTGACCGTGGTGGTCACCAGGCGGCCAAAACTCGGGCTCGGGGGGTTTGAGAGGCTAGGGCTCGGGTAGATCTCACCCAGGGGAGTAGAGGGGGAGTGTGGGAGGTGCAAGGTGTAGGGTTGAGGCCTCTGGCCATGTATAGGAGAGGGAAGTGAGGGTGAGGGCATAGTGGTCACCTCGGGTAGGTGTCAAGCATTGGCATGTGCTAGCCCTTGGAGTTTTGGTCTTTTCCAATGGGGAGCACAGGGTGCCCTAGGTCAAGCCACGAGTGGCCAAGGTTTATCCAGGCCAAGGAGAGCAAGTGGGCAAGTGGGCAAGGTAAAAAATGTCAACCCAAGTCTTGCCCATACCTGTCCTAGTCATCACTCTCTCTCCTCTCTTATCTTAGCATCCAAGGCTTCTAGAAGCAGGGGCAAGGGCTCTGGTTCGAGTAGATATACTGGTCAACACACTAGGCTTGGCCACACTTCCAAAAGATCAAGGAATCAACAAGAAATCAAAGGTGCAAAAGTGTATCTCCTGCTGTTCACAGAAAAATTCAGAAAATTCAGTCTTTAGGACTTAGAAATTTTCTAAGTGTTGAAAACAGACAGAAAGTTGAAAAAGTTGAGTTTGTTTTGAGGGTGCAAATGATTCTCAAAATTTGTTTTCAGAGTATGGATTTGTTAACCATGTTATATACTTTCAGAAACAACTTTTGAAAACAATCTTGAAATAAGTTTAGGCCATGAAAACATTGGAGGAAAAGGTATACTTTCTGTTTTTATCTGTTTCTCAAAAATGTCTTTTCCTGCCTTAATTTTATACCACAAACACATCAAGCAAAAGATAGTTTTTATTTCACCAAAAATAAAAGTGAGCTTATAGATTTGTAGTATACATATCAAGGATTAATTAAAAGTCAAGAAACCATAAAATAACAATTTATAGCTTGGTGAAAACAATGGTAGAAAACATGTATAAGGCTTTATTTTCAGACATTGTTTTCTATAGGAAAGTTAAAAGAAAACTTCCATAGATTATTTTGGAAACTTGTTTTCTTGGATTCAACAAAGTTAAAAGTTTTTTTTAAGTTGCCAACCATAATGATCCAAGTCTTGGAATAAAAATCTCTCAAGTAATAATAGGAAAAACATCAAGGAAAAATAAATAGGAATATCTCTCAGAAACATAAGGTATTGGTTTTATATAGAAACAAGACTTGTGTTGCAAATATGTTTTAGATAACAAACATATGTTAGTTCAAACAATCATGTTGTTATAAAAAAAATTGTTGGCCCTAATTTTTGTCTTCTTGAGCACAGTCCAAGAGTCCAAAAACTGGGGTGTGACAGACCTTCCCCCTTAAAAGAATCTCGTCCCGAGATTCGCAGGCAAGCGAGAAGAGGGTATGGTCAAAACAACAATGTTAGATGATTTGTTTACAAACATGGGTTGATGGTTTGTAACATTATTTACAGGGGCTTCCCCCCTTTAATTTACCTTACCAAAATTCACAGGTAAATTGTTTTCCTTTCAAACGTTTGGGTGTCATGTTCTAAACTTGAACTTATTGTTTCTTAAAACCATGTTATCAAGCCAGGGTTAGAAAGACCAACTTGTTCCGGAAAAGTTGCTTTTCTAAGATACCCCAAAACAAGAAATTCCTCTCTTCTAAAATTGACAGGAAAGTTCTAGCCACCCATAAGTGGTCACAGAAACCTAGTTTGGCAGGGGTATAGGCTACAAACAGCTAGTAGGCTTTCCATGATTTGGAAGAAAGCTCAGAAGCTAGATGTACCCAGGTTTTTCTCGAGTGTTTTGCTGACGTGGGACTGGGCTCACTTGGCAGTCGATGCCTCTCGTTTCTCCTTCTCCTTGTGGCCTTTTCTCCTCATCTGGTGCGCACACTTTCAGCATCAGGGTGTCCCGCCCACTGTGAGTCCATGGTGGGCTGACACATCGCTGTGGGACTTCTACGAGTGTGACAGGTTGATGCTGTGGCCACTTGGGGAAGAGGTGCGCGGTGTTTTCGTGCCATTTATGAGCACTGCGGCTGGATTCTTCGGCTCTTCCCGCGTAGTGCTTGATGAAGGAGAGGGCTCTGCTCTTGCTGCTAAAAAGGGTAGCCGAGGTTCTCTAAATCGCACACACGATGAGCTTCATTTCCAGTTAATCAATGACTTCTTTAAGGAGTACGTCACTTTGCTGGAGCGAGCAAATTTCTTGAGCACTTCCTCCTACTCTTCAGCTGCTGCTTGGTGGGATCGGTCACCGTGATCCTGTTGGCCATGATCTTTGCAATCTGGGACATCCATGACTGGTGGACTGGTACCCGGGACAAGGCCGTGGTGGAAGAAAGACGAGCTGTGGCGCCGGTGGTTGCGCCAGTGGAGGCTCACGCTGGTGGCACTAAGCCTGGAAGACTGGAGGGAATCCGTCGTCGACTGACTCGGGGTTCTGCATCAGGTGAGAGTAGCTCACCTTCAAACTAGGCTACCATCAGTGAGAGATTGGCAAGGTTAGGGTCTACACTGAAGTAGGTGTAGTGGTCTGTGCTAGGAAACAGACTTGTATCTTTTTTTTCTTTTTTTTTTGAAACTTTTACCTGTTGGTGTAATGTTATTTCCGGAGTAATGTATCTCCTTGGAGTTCCTAAAAGACTGGTAGTTATACCAACTCTGTAAGATGGCAACCATTTCCTGCGGCAAAAGTTTAATTTACTCTGGAGGGTGGTATACAAATATCAGATGGAGGTTTTGGTTAGTATCGTTAGATTTTATTTAGTATGACGTGACACTTCTAGTGTTGCATTTACGTCGGGTTTCCCAAGGTACAACAACAAGCAAGCAAGGGGGTTCACAGGTTTGGTTCGAAAACGTACCATTGGCATGAGTTGCAGATGCTTCTGCAACATGAGCTTGGTCTCGAGGTTCATTCGTCAGATTCTTGCGTTTCTTATGGGATGGACCTTGGCGTTCTTGGGGTTCATCAGGATGAGCTAGAATATGGTACTTCTTGGGACAATCACGAGCAAAGTGTCCTTCCTGTCCACAGGTAAAGCACACCGTGGTTTTAGGCTTGACCTTCACACGTCTCCTTGAAGATTGTGGCATCGCAGGCAAAACGCTGCGAGTCACCCATGAACTAGTTTCTCCTGGCGTCACTGTCTTCCTTTTGCGGCTCTCTCCAACAAGCAGTTGTTGGTATTCTCCCATAAGGAAAGCAGTATTCTCAGCGTTGGTGATGACAAGTTGAGTCAACTGTTCCAGGGTAACACGGGTGGCAAAGTGTTCAGCACGAGCGGCTTCACTTCCTTCCCTCAGCAGAGCAAACAGTTGAGCCACTGTCGGCTCAGGTGATGGAGGTAGATTGCTGGCCATGCTGAAGACAAGGAACGGTGTAAGGCGAGAGCAACTAAAAGTGGTTTTGGTTTTCTTTTGAAAACTGGTGACACATACCGGCTCATAACGGAGATGAGAACGATATATCCACAACAACGAGCAAACGTCGAAGAAACAAACGCCAGCTCAAACCAAGATTAACATACGCATGAAACAGAATCTTAGCAAGCATACTTATCTTAAGGGTTCTCAAGGCTACAGCATAAGACTTACAACACAACTAGCACACTCAAAGTTCTAACAGAGTTCACACAATACAGACAAACAAGCGTCTCGGTGGGGATTACACACTCCTAACACCCTGCGGCCATCCTAAGTGCTCGAGGAAGCGCGTAGCTGTTCCTCCAGCTCTTCAACTCTGGTCTTGCTGGCTGCAAGCTGAAGCTGAAGGGCTCTCACTCGTGTGCGGTGCTGGGAGTCAGTGTACTTCATGGTCTTCTTCAGTACCTTGAGACAACGCTCGGTAACCGAAGATGCACCAAGACTGGCTTCTAGTTGATCTATCTCCCTTCCTCGCAGGTCATAATCTGCCCTTACTTTATCAAGGGAGAGTTGGGTGTTGTACAGCTGTCCCTCCAAGTGCTGGAAGTGACGAGCAAACACAAAGTCTCCAGTGACTTCTACTGGCCTGTCATCCTCGTCGCGCCTTCCAAAGTATCTATAAGGGGTTCCTGCAAACTTGTCGCGAAAGAAGTTCGCGAGCTTGGCAATGGTCAGCTGCATCACTCTAAGGATACCATCTTCCCAACTGTTCTCCACGAATTCCCAAATGATCTCTGGGGTTGACGGTGCTAGCAAAGGTGCACGGATGGTGCAGACCACCAACCAGGACAACTCTCGTCCATCATGGTGAATCTGGGATCCCTTCAACTTAGGGTTGGGACGACCGATAAGATGAGCCATCTTGATCAAATCCTCCTCAAAACGGCGGTAGCAAGGTGCATGCGATCCCAGCCGGAAGGACTTGGTGAAGATAACTTCCATCTACACAAGAATTTAAAGTGGGTTAAGTTAGGTAACAATGTGCAAAATTTTAAGATGCTCCTTTTTAACTTGAGTGTAAATAGAGTTTTCGAGACACAGAGGGGATGGCGTATAGAATCCTTTTGAAAAATAGTCAACTTAGTGACCTGGTATGGTTTACTTCCATTGTCAGGGTACTAGCTAACGCCCAGGCTAACTAAGGTCTCCTAAGGTCAGGATAGCTCTGATACCAACTCTGTAGGGCCCGCCCTTCGAAGCACTGTTCAAGGACGCCCTCGATATGCATACATTCACGATCCCAGGAAATTCAGTCGTGAACAACATATCAAGCTAGTACAGATACAATATCCATTACACGTTTACACAAAACTTACAAAGACGTATGGTCACCTGACCAAGACTACACGGTTGTCACGCAGGACAACACACAACACACACAGCGGAAGACTAAACACACACAAAACGCGGTAGAGCCCAAGTCACGCCTTAACCTACAGGCTGCTGACCCGGAGACGATCCTAGTTCGCATAGCCGTCAGCTCCGTACTCATCCTTGTTGATCTTCCTCTAAGACTCCTTCTCAAAATCTGGCAAGTAGATACGAGGGGAGAAACCATAATGAGTACATTTGAATGTACTCAGCAAGACATCCATCATGTAACTTACCAAAGGTGCAAGTATGCTTATATGGTGTAATAGGTAGGCTATAAATAGGGTTCACTATCAATGGTGTTCATATAGGGTGACACCACAGTTGCAGTCAGGTTAATCTGTATCTTCGCTGAAGAAGATACTTCAGAAGAAAATAGTATAGTTTTTCTTTCTCTTGTCGATATCGCATGTTCAAGAGGTTTTGCGAAAACTTTGTTAAAATAAAATTTTCTCTTTGCAAAACTTCTTGGAATCGGTTTCCAGATGTTTGCGTAGAGGAGAAAGATTTTCTCTGCAAAACTTCTTGTAAAACAACTTCTGTCTTTTCATCATCGGTACCTCCATGGTACAAGATTTTCTTCCTTTCCGAACTTCCCGAGTTCAAACACTCTTTTGAGAAACATCCTTTTGAAAACAATGACACAATGCTAGCTACATGGCCATTCAACTGTCCATATCCGAGGACGCGGCTTCTTCGAAAAAGTTGTACTTTGCAGAGGTGTACACATCCACCAGATCCAGTACACCTCCCGTGAACAATCACGGACTGTAACAACAGTATGTGAAACATCAGATAACTGATCATAACTTTCCACTATGTTCAAGCTAGAATGTGTCTATCTCTCATTTGAGTTTATTCTCCCCGGCAATCAAGTCCCGCTCTTCCTAGATGGGAGCCTCAACGAATGCGTCCGGAGGGAAAATTAATCCCACACTTTATATGTCTCAACATTGGGAGTTTTGAGGACATTCGGTTCGAGGGTACGACGCCCCTTATAGCAAGTGAGATAGCACACGCTAACAAGAACAAACTTCAAGTTAAGCCCCGTGCCCATGTTGGGGTAGGGTGGCAGTACGGTAAAGGTTGTCCGGCGAAGACTAGGTTATGTGTCATTTTTGAAAACACCATTTTTCCCAAAAATGACCACTTCCACATCCCTCCGGAGAATAAGGACCCGCCTTTTCTCCAGGTTTTCCATAAAGACTTTGTTTTGTAAAAACACAGTTTTAGGGTGTCCACTTAGGGACTAATATTTGTGATGGTAATAAATACCATATGGTGGCTTATGGGCTTGGTATCACCAAGTATTAACTGATGGCATAGTATGTATATAATAGTAGTAGTATTCACTAAAAAATAGTTTTTGGAAATCAAAGTTTTTTGGAAAAAATTTCACAAGTAAAACATGCATGATAGATAATGATAAGTGTAATATCAGCAAGCATCAGGATGGCTTGCCTCAATCTCTTAATGTCCCTGTCCTTGGAGTAACTTGAACTTGACGCACAGCTCCACAACTTCTTCTTCTTCTTCGTTTTTCTAGCGTCGTAAAAAAATACAAGACACACACTCAGGACTAAAAGACACACAACTAAGCTAAACAACACATACAACAAGCAAAAGTTTAATAGCGCAAACTCACAAACGCTATCGAGAAAACTGCCTCACAAAGCTTTCAGGGTACAAAACTATCGTCAGACAAACATATGGTTCAGGAAACCATAAACCACACCTTACATACCACATATGGAGTGGTGTACCACTCTCATAACAAGATACATAAGAAGCTAAAAACATAGCTTGTGGGTGCAACAGGTTAGGTTACTAAGGTAAAAACAAACAGACAGAACAATACCCATGGCAGTGGGTATTACTCACCAAAAGCAACTATCACTTAATATGTTCATGATTTTAGTTGGATGTTTTAGTTTCATAAGATACTCTTAAGCACAACAACAACACTAGCACCACAATTAACACAATAAGGATACTCATGCTAAGGTACACACTCAGACAATTTCCAAACACCAGGTAAACACACCACAGATGAATAGGCTATTTCTTTACTACCTTATTGCTTACTTGAGGTTTTGGAATCCATCAATCATGTAAATTTAACAAACAACCAGTAGCTCATAACCAAAGAATCACGTAATAAAAATAATCTAAAACACCATCTTTACTCAAGATAACACTCCTATTAAACAGGCATAAAAATAGGACAGTACTAATAGCATACTAGTATGGAAAATCTACACAAGCATGCTATAAGAGATAATTATTAATCTAAAACCATAGCACATGCAACTAAATAATTCATGGTATCATAACAGAAGTGATACTTCCTAAACATGCTATAATAAACTCATACACTCATAAAATAAAAGATGACAAAACTATAGCTAGCATCACCATTTTCTAGTGGTGACACTAGTTCAATACTAGAGAAGTAAACAATGCTATCATGATACTTAAACCTAAACAAACAAATCATGAATATAAGTGTACCTAATAACAGTACACAAACCCTACTCATGCTAGGAAGCAAGAACATCAAAATAATTCCATGAATCAACTATTAAGCATGCACAAATAAATTCTAGCAGTTTATGTTTTCTCTAATCATTACCGGCAATCAAACAATGTATAATTCACACAACCAGTAGCTATGCACTTAATGATAAGTCACCTAATCCCTTTCAAAAATCCAAACACTGAATTTAAAAGTCATTCACAAACAATCTATCAATCACAAGGAATTTAGTTTATTTGCAAACAATTTAATTTAGCACCCAATAGTGAATCATTTCTTAACATGATACTCCTAAGGAATAATATGCTAACAAATGGATCACACCTAACATACTAGTATCCTCTGATAAGAAATAAACTTCTCACTTGCATAAGTGAAAACAACCAAATATATTTCCCATGGTGGAAAATGGAAATCAATCCTATGATTAAAACATGTCAATTTCTCACATGTGCATGGTTGGGGATTTTCATCCACAACCAAGATGCAATGGGACCAGTGGGTTATGGGCCCACTAATACCAAGGCAAAAGAGGTACTGAGCCTCTGGTTAACTCATGACAAAAATTAGTATAACAAAATAAAATTAGACAAGCCATTTATTCTAGTGAAAACAATACTAGTGTATAAGAATAACAAAACCTACACATGCTTCACTATACAAAGAACATGCAAGCTAACAGGGGTATTAACTTCAAAATAACAGTACCAAAATGGTACTGGATCCATAGCAAACATAGCACAAAATTTAATAAATCCCTCACACAAAGATCCAGCTCTCACAATAATTTCAAATTGTAAAACTAGAAGGTAACAAATGCTATCTCACTTATTTTAGTTTCCAAACATGCACACACTTTCTAAGGTAGAGGTACTGTAAGAAAACAACTTAATAACAAGAACTAACAACTTTATACATGCTAGGAAGCAAGATTAAATCATCCACACAAATCATTTCAAACAAGAACATAATTAAAAACAGAAACAGAAAAGCTGTTGTTTCTAGATCTGTCCACCAAAAATAATCTAGAGCTGCAAAAATTAATCTAAGCTAGGGTAAGATAGATATAGTCAATACCAAACTCATCCAATTGGATTTTCTCCAAAAAGCATTTTTAAAATCCTTATAAAAATCATAGAAGAGCTTACTGGTCTCTTAGTAAATTGGATGGCATTTTCATTCTATAACTCACCTTTATGTGAAGTTAGGTGCATTGGATAGATATTTTCAATACCTATCCAGAACAGTTTTGGTTGTTCCATTTGGTTACATATTTCAAAAGTTATGGTCAAAACATTCTCACTGTCAGTCTGAGGCAAAACATTTATTGTGTTCAAAATATGGGTCCAAAAGTAGATCTACAAATTTCCTATGGTTTAGATTTTATCGCTTAGGGTCCATGAATTTTTCCAGATTTTATTTCATACGTTTATTATTTTTACCATGTCCAAAGTAAAAACATTAGTTTCTGTCAAAATTAAATGGTTAAAAGGCAAACAGCACCCGGGCTGGAAATCACTGCGGCCGCGGCCCAACAGCGGGCTGCGCGGCCTGTCGCACCCTGATTTCTAGGGGATACTCACCGTACGAACTGGATAGCAGATGCTTGGATTATGGGGCATAACTGCTCCCACGTCCCAGCTTCCTGGTAGGCCCGCGCTTATGCGCGACAACACAAGCCCTGCTATTCCATCGTCGATGTAAACTATCCACTAGAGATCAAAGGCACTTCCGTCGACGTACTTCAAACCATACACACATGGTACGTCAACGGCGTTGAACAACTGATATCACAACAGATCTCTACGACACAAAAGATTGAAATAAGTTGCAAATGGCTCTCATTAGAGCAGAGATAGCAAATACAATCATTCAGAGGGCACCTGCCCCAACAATACATCATTACAATACAGCGGAAGCATTCAACATGTCTGAGTACAGACAAGAACCAAATAGGCCTAAGAGGCCGGAAACAAACAGACGGAGCCCATCCACGAAGTCTCGGATCCTGCCCGGGTCCGCTATCTACTCGTCAGCAGTCTCGTCATACTCCACGTAGTAGCCACCATGTAGATCCTCGGAAAACGTCGTCTGCGGAAACCACAGCCCCAAAGGGGTCAGTACATAAACGTACTGGCAAGCAAGACTCACAGTTCACCAAAGTGTAACCCGTCAACACCAAGCACAGATGCTTTGGGTTCAACGGAAGGAAGGGGAAATATAAAAGATGCTGCAACTGGCTGCACTAACCAACTACAGAGATTATACCACTTCCGGCTAACAGAAAGGAGATAAGGTCGAGGATTGTAACCAACTGAAAGATAACTTCAAACAAACCCATCCTGGATCTCGCCCCTTATCCAAAGAAGCAATCCGAGGATAACTCACACAGTTGTATTAAAGGTGAATCAAGTTATTGTGTCATCCACCTATTACTAGTCAAGTTATTAATCATTGGGGGTAACATGTTTGATCATTATGTTTAAGTTGTCCTGAGTACTTGTTAGCCAGTACTTTCACCAATTAATCCATAACGCGGAAAACACGGCTTCTCGAGAAGATTATCCCTGCAGGGTTGCACCAATTTGGCCGTACACGCAAGAATAACCCGCCAGATGGAAATGCACTTCCACCAAGCGGGGTACTCTACACAACCAACCATTCTTCGCATCAAGCCCAAAGAACCTTGGGCGCACGGCTAATCAAGCCCCGAAGAAAAGGGACCCTCATAGCACTCTAAGACCGTGTCCCCCTATATGCCGACTACAAAAGTTCCACCCTGGCCTGGGCTCGCAAAAACATGCATGCGGCAAATGGAAAACACGAACTAAATGAGGCGATTTGGACGAGATGCGAATCAGGTCAAGTTGAGGGGGGCGCCCATACTCGCTTCCCACATGCGGGTAGTGCGCTCATCATGGATCAGTAGACAAGACCCTTTTCCTATTAGGGTCGACACTAGCAGGCCTCAAAACCACACAGGGCCTCCTGCCGGTGCCTTATCATCAAATTTATTATTAATAGTAACATTAGCATGATTGATTGATTAAACATCGAGCCCCCACAACGTAATAGATGTAGTAACAGTAAGTAACGGGTAACAGACTCGAGCAACAGCAACCTAAGCATGCTAGTAAGGCACTGGCTCAAACAATGGGTTGTAGGAAGGGAGATGAGGCAATATCAGGGTTAAGGATTCATGTGATAGGTTTGTAACAGAATAACTACTACTAAGGATAGCAGAAA
Organism: Alopecurus myosuroides; assembly: GCA_028641055.1. Taxonomy (NCBI): domain Eukaryota; kingdom Viridiplantae; phylum Streptophyta; class Magnoliopsida; order Poales; family Poaceae; genus Alopecurus; species Alopecurus myosuroides. Next base: position 46,835 of record JAPCYS010001072.1, read on the forward strand.
AGAACAACGGAAAGTATCGGTAACCAATGTTGAAAGGAACACAGTGGTTCATGTGAGTGATAACTTGCCTGCAAACCCAGTAGCCTGGTACTGAGCTAACTCCTTAGAAGGGGTGTCAAAAGTATCGTCGGTCTCAACGTCGTCGTTTATCCGAGAAGAAGCAAACAAACAATGCAGAAAGATAAACAATCAATACCATGGCATAGTGCACAAACATGGGATGATGCATGATAGTTTAATTGATGCATCCAATAATAAACTAGTTGACAAGATAACATAACATGATTAAATGGACCCACATGCAATTGGATTGCATATGAAAAGCCCATGCATTATGGTTGAATTAATTGTTTTACAACTAGTCATCATGTGTAAGTGAATTAGCATGATGCATGGATGAGGAAAACAGCAAAATAACAATAATAGAACCAATTGGAAATAAGGTTTACCAAGTTTGGAATTTCAGTTATTAAGTTAGGAAATTTTGGTTACTTAAAGGTGTCACACAAGCATTTGTTGTTTTCATCATGTTAAATTGTTCAAAACAGATAACAAAGTTTATATTTGAAAAGAAAACAAGATTTTAGTTGGATTACATGTTTCACTTGTTGCAAAAGGATTTCAAATGAATTATTTATGAATTAAACAAGTTTAAGCAAGAATTAAATGAATTTAATTCAAACATGAACTTATTTGAATTTTTATTTGTTCAAAACATTAAGTGAGATTCATATTTGAAAAGTTTATACTTTTATGGTTTGAAAACATATTTTATATGTCCCAAAAGAATTTGTTTTGATCAAGTTATGAATTTAGCAATATTAAATGAATTAAACAAGGTTTAAATCATTTAACCAATTTTAATTATTCAAAACATGAAACAAATTTTATATTTGAAAAGGTGGTTTAATTTTGCATGGAAAACATATTTCATTTGTGGAAATTGGATTTAAAATGAGCAAGTTATTATTTTGGCAATTTTAAATGCAATAAACAAGGAACAGTTGTTTTCAGCAATTTAAATTATTAAAAACAGCAAACAAAATTTATATTTGGAAAGTACATGAAAAGTTGATTGGAAAACATATTTAGTTTGTGGAATTTGGAATTTTTATGAACAAGTTATGATTTTTGCAAGTTTAAGTGAGTTTGACAAGTTTTCAAATATTGCACCAATTTAAAATATTCAAAACAGGAAATAAATTTTATATTTGGATAGAGCATTTAATTTGGGACAGAAAACATATTTAAAAAGTTAAAATTGGAGTTGGGATGAATTTCTTATGCAATTTACAACTTTAGGGTGCAATCTGCCATTTTTATTACCTGTTAGGGACTTAGAAAAATTAAACAAGGAGCTAGAAATTACAGCAGGGACCTAATGGTGATTTGCTGGAAGTTCCTGTACCAAGGCATTGCAAAATAAAAAGGGGTTTTATTCTTTCTGCAGGGGGTGGGATTCGAACCCACCTCCCTGCTGCGCTCAAGGGCCCTGAACCAGATGGGCTACTGCTTGTTTCGTTGACAGAGAGGAGATCGAGGGAGGATAAGGTGTTGGACGCGCGCTATTTCTGAATCTGTAACTGACATCGCTCCTGTACTCGACAGAGACACAGTCAGGAAACGATCCCAGCAGCGCGGCTGGCCGTGGCTCGCTGGAGGGCTTGGTGCTGCGGCCGGGGGTGGTGAGTGCTCGTGGCGGAGGGGAGGAAGGGAGATGCGCATCGGTGGCTGCTCACCTGGGTGTCCACGATCGGACAGGAGGGAGGAGGCGTCGGGCAGGAGCAGGGCGGCGACAGGGCTTGGCCGGCGGCAAAAGCTTCACGGCGGCGGCGCTACCATCCTCCTCGAGCTCAACGGAGGGCGGGAACGTGGACTAGGAACCACGGCGGTTCCATTCCCACTGCTCCGCAGGGGCTAGGAAGGCACCACGGCGACGAGAACTCGCCGGTTCAGAGAGGTACAGGCGGTGAGGCAGTGGTGGTTGCAGAGAGCAAACCTTGGTGAGAGAGAGGGAAAGCTAGCAGAGAGGAGGGAGAGATGGCGGTGGTGGCTTGGGGAGCTAGGGCTAGCAGGTGGTCGAGGTGGGTTATATGGGGAATAGGGGCATGTACGGCGTGCCATCGAGCGGGGGGAGGAGGCGATCGACGGTGGAGAAGACGACGTACAGGTGACATCACCTCGAGGAGGAAGAAAACGACAACGTGGAAGGGGTATCGGGCCAAAAAACAGGGAAACGGGCTGGGCTTCGTTCTCTCCCCCCTCTAACAGTTTTCTTTTTATTCTTTCTGTTTGTTTTTTTTTTTTTGTGGAAAACCAAATGGAAAGAAAAGATAAGACTTTGAGCTTTAAAAATTTAGGGAAAAATCAGGGGGTTTTGTTAGCTCAACATCTACCCCATGACAACTTGGTTTTTGGAAATTTAAAAACTATTTGCTGTTTTGTCATTGGGTTTGAATTTAAATAACCTGCAACTTAATTGAGTAATAAAGAAAACAACAAAAATAATAGGGTGAACCCTATTATTAAAGTGATTAAAATTATTGGAATAGTTTGTTAGTTTTCATGACTTGGAAGTTGGTGCTGTTTGAACTTGGATTATGTGATTGAATTTTATTATTAAAGGGTTATTGACAATAGTTTTAAGAATAGGGTGATCAAGAATTTAATTGGAAACAAAGAGCACAAAAAGGTTTGGATTATTTTTATAATTTCAAAAGAGGTGAGGTTTAGTGAGTTGGTTTGAATTTGGGTAATTTGATAATTAAATGATTATTGATGAAAACCATGTTTTTATTAGGGTGACCCCTATAGATTAAAATAGAACAAATGTGATTATAACTTGTTTGGTATTTTTATAACTTTCAAATTAAGTGCTGTTGATGATTGCTTGAATTTGAACCCAAGTTGGAAACTTAATTAATGGAAACAAACACACCATTTTATTAGTTGATCAATGTGGAATGATATGAAAACAAAAAAATGGTTGTGTTTGTTTGAGATTTTTATTTTAAAAGGTTGTAACAGAGCAAGTATGAAAACAAAGCATTTGAAATTGTTTGAGTCTCATTGTGAAAACAAATAAGAACAGATGCAAAACAAATAGAAACAAATGCAACAATATGATGACATGATGCAATACTTTAATAACAAGAAAGCAAACATTCTAAAGGGATGGTTTTCATACTTGGGCTGTTACAAAACGCCCCCCCTTGAAGGAATCGCGCCCCGAGATTCCTACTGAGAAAAGAAAAGGTCCGGATACTTCTTGGGAAGATCCTCTTGAGTTGTGACACGTGAAACACATCGTGCACATTGGATAGACGTCAGGGAATTTGCAAACCACTGGAACAATATTAGTAGAGGTATAGGTTTTGTATGGAGGGTGTCTAGCTGGATAGAATTTGATTCATTTGGAGAATAGACTATCTGTAATAAGGGTGGAACAGAGTTATTGACATCAATGCAACACCAAGAATAACATCAATGTCAGAATCATCAACATGAGAGTAACGAGGAATATGTGGCCTCCCATTAGAATTGGATTGTTCTTACTTATGTTGGAAGTCAACATTTCAGATTCCGGAGAGTGAACGATGATTTGATTGCTTAGTGGAACCAGAATTGGGTTGTATGTTGTGGAAAAGATCTTTGACACAAAAGGATGTGATTCTCCGGTATGAAACAACACTTTAGCTGGAATAGAGTTTAGCAGATGAACGGGGAAACTTTGATTAGACGCCGGTAGAAGAATTGAAGTGGAAAACAACAACAAGATTTCAACGGACGAAAAGGTTCTTTAAAAGAACAGGATAACGAAGCAACACCGGGGAAAACGAGAACAAAACTCCTGAGGTACTACGGAGAACCCAAAACACGTGAAATCCTAACTTGAAAGTTTAGATGAGAAGGGAAAACAACGTTGCACTTCCTTACCAGAAAAGGGAGGGTGGGTGGGGAAGAAAAAGAACAGAATTCCTACTCTCACGTTTCATTTTTCCTGCATAGCTACAAAATAGTTTTCTAGACTCAACTGCGACCAGTAAAAAGGGATCCTACAGGCAGACAGGCTCTGATACCATTTGTCGCACCCTGATTTCTAGGGGATACTCACCGTACGAACTGGATAGCAGATGCTTGGATTATGGGGCATAACTGCTCCCACGTCCCAGCTTCCTGGTAGGCCTGCGCTTATGCGCGACAACACAAGCCCTGCTATTCCATCGTTGATGTAAACTATCCACTAGAGATCAAAGGCACTTCCGTCGACGTACTTCAAACCATACACACATGGTACGTCAACGGCGTTGAACAACTGATATCACAACAGATCTCTACGACACAAAAGATTGAAATAAGTTGCAAATGGCTCTCATTAGAGCAGAGATAGCAAATACAATCATTCAGAGGGCACCTGCCCCAACAATACATCATTACAATACAGCGGAAGCATTCAACATGTCTGAGTACAGACAAGAACCAAATAGGCCTAAGAGGCCGGAAACAAACAGACGGAGCCCATCCACGAAGTCTCGGATCCTGCCCGGGTCCGCTATCTACTCGTCAGCAGTCTCGTCATACTCCACGTAGTAGCCACCATGTAGATCCTCGGAAAACATCGTCTGCGGAAACCACAGCCCCAAAGGGGTCAGTACATAAACGTACTGGCAAGCAAGACTCACAGTTCACCAAAGTGTAACCCGTCAACACCAAGCACAGATGCTTTGGGCTCAACGGAAGGAAGGGGAAATATAAAAGATGCTGCAACTGGCTGTACTAACCAACTACAGAGATTATACCACTTCCGGCTAACAGAAAGGAGATAAGGTCGAGGATTGTAACCAACTGAAAGATAACTTCAAACAAACCCATCCTGGATCTCGCCCCTTATCCAAAGAAGCAATCCGAGGATAACTCACACAGTTGTATTAAAGGTGAATCAAGTTATTGTGTCATCCACCTATTACTAGTCAAGTTATTAATCATTGGGGGTAACATGTTTGATCATTATGTTTAAGTTGTCCTGAGTACTTGTTAGCCAGTACTTTCACCAAGTAATCCATAACCGCGGAAAACACGGCTTCTCGAGAAGATTATCCCTGCAGGGTTGCACCAATTTGGCCGTACACGCAAGAATAACCCGCCAGATGGAAATGCACTTCCACCAAGGGTACTCTACACAACCAACCATTCTTCGCATCAAGCCCAAAGAACCTTGGGCGCACGGCTAATCAAGCCCCGAAGAAAAGGGACCCTCATAGCACTCTAAGACCGTGTCCCCCTATATGCCGACTACAAAAGTTCCACCCTGGCCTAGGCTCGCAAAAACATGCATGCGGCAAATGGAAAACACGAACTAAATGAGGCGATTTGGACGAGATGCGAATCAGGTCAAGTTGAGGGGGGCGCCCATACTCGCTTCCCACATGCGGGTAGTGCGCTCATCATGGATCAGTAGACAAGACCCTTTTCCTATTAGGGTCGACACTAGCAGGCCTCAAAACCACACAGGGCCTCCTGCCGGTGCCTTATCATCAAATTTATTATTAATAGTAACATTAGCATGATTGATTGATTAAACATCGAGCCCCCACAACGTAATAGAAGTAGTAACAGTAAGTAACGGGTAACAGACTCGAGCAACAGCAACCTAAGCATGCTAGTAAGGCACTGGCTCAAACAATGGGTTGTAGGAAGGGAGATGAGGCAATATCAGGGTTAAGGGATTCATGTGATAGGTTCGTAACAGAATAACTACTACTAAGGATAGCAGAAAAGAACAACGGAAAGTATCGGTAACCAATGTTGAAAGGAACACAGTGGTTCATGTGAGTGATAACTTGCCTGCAAACCCAGTAGCTGGTACTGAGCTAACTCCTTAGAAGGGGTGTCGAAAGTATCGTCGGTCTCAACGTCGTCGTTTATCCGAGAAGAAGCAAACAAACAATGCAGAAAGATAAACAATCAATACCATGGCATAGTGCACAAACATGGGATGATGCATGATAGTTTAATTGATGCATCCAAGAATAAACTAGTTGACAAGATAACATAACATGATTAAATGGACCCACATGCAATTGGATTGCATATGAAAAGCCCATGCATTATGGTTGAATTAATTGTTTTACAACTAGTCATCATGTGTAAGTGAATTAGCATGATGCATGGATGAGGAAAACAGCAAAATAACAATAATAGAACCAATTGGAAATAAGGTTTACCAAGTTTGGAATTTCAGTTATTAAGTTAGGAAATTTTGGTTACTTAAAGGTGTCACACAAGCATTTGTTGTTTCATCATGTTAAATTGTTCAAAACAGATAACAAAGTTTATATTTGAAAAGAAAACAAGATTTTAGTTGGATTACATGTTTCACTTGTTGCAAAAGGATTTCAAATGAATTATTATGAATTAAACAAGTTTAAGCAAGAATTAAATGAATTAATTCAAACATGAACTTTTTGAATTTATTTGTTCAACATTAAGTGAGATTCATATTTGAAAAGTTTATACTTTTTGGTTTGAAAACATATTTTATATGTCCCAAAAGAATTTGTTTGATCAAGTTATGAATTTAGCAATATTAAATGAATTAAACAAGGTTTAAATCATTTAACCAATTTTAATTATTCAAAACATGAAACAAATTTTATATTTGAAAGGTGGTTTAATTTTGCATGGAAAATATTTCATTTGTGGAAATTGGATTTAAAATGAGCAAGTTATTATTTTGGCAATTTTAAATGCAATAAACAAGGAACAGTTGTTTTCAGCAATTTAAATTATTAAAAACAGCAAACAAAATTTATATTTGGAAAGTACATGAAAAGTTGATTGGAAAACATATTTAGTTTGTGGAATTTGGAATTTTTATGAACAAGTTATGATTTTTGCAAGTTTAAGTGAGTTTGACAAGTTTTCAAATATTGCACCAATTTAAAATATTCAAAACAGGAAATAAATTTTATATTTGGATAGAGCATTTAATTTGGGACAGAAAACATATTTAAAAAGTTAAAATTGGAGTTGGGATGAATTTCTTATGCAATTTACAACTTTAGGGTGCAATCTGCCATTTTTATTACCTGTTAGGGACTTAGAAAAATTAAACAAGGAGCTAGAAATTACAGCAGGGACCTAATGGTGATTTGCTGGAAGTTCCTGTACCAAGGCATTGCAAAATAAAAAGGGGTTTTATTCTGCAGGGGGTGGGATTCGAACCCCCACCTCCCTGCTGCGCTCAAGGGCCCTGAACCAGATGGGCTACTGCTTGTTTCGTTGACAGAGAGGAGATCGAGGGAGGATAAGGTGTTGGACGCGCGCTATTTCTGAATCTGTAACTGACATCGCTCCTATACTCGACAGAGACACAGTCAGGAAACGATCCCGGCAGCGCGGCTGGCCGTGGCTCGCGGAGGGCTTGGTGCTGCGGCCGGGGGGGGTGGCTCGTGGCGGAGGGGAGGAAGGGAGATGCGCATCGGTGGCTGCTCACCTGGGTGTCCACGATCGGACAGGAGGGAGGAGGCGTCGGGCAGGAGCAGGGCGGCGACAGGGCTTGGCCGGCGGCAAAAGCTTCACGGCGGCGGCGCTACCATCCTCCTCGAGCTCAACGGAGGGCGGGAACGTGGACTAGGAACCACGGCGGTTCCATTCCCACTGCTCCGCAGGGGCTAGGAAGGCACCACGGCGACGAGAACTCGCCGGTTCAGAGAGGTACAGGCGGTGAGGCAGTGGTGGTTGCAGAGAGCGAACCTTGGTGAGAGAGAGGGAAAGCTAGCAGAGAGGGAGAGATGGCGGCGGTGGCTTGGGGAGCTAGGGCTAGCAGGTGGTCGAGGTGGGTTATATGGGGAATAGGGGCCTGTACGGCGTGCCATCGAGCGGGGGGAGGAGGCGATCGACGGTGGAGAAGACGACGTACAGGTGACATCACCTCGAGGAGGAAGAAAACGACAACGTGGAAGGGGTATCGGGCCAAAAAACAGGGAAACGGGCTGGGCTTCGTTCTCTCCCCCCTCTAACAGTTTTCTTTTTATTCTTTCTGTTTGTTTTTTTTTTGTGGAAAACCAAATGGAAAGAAAAGATAAGACTTTGAGCTTTAAAAATTTAGGGAAAAATCAGGGGGTTTTGTTAGCTCAACATCTACCCCATGACAACTTGGTTTTTGGAAATTTAAAAACTATTTGCTGTTTTGTCATTGGGTTTGAATTTAAATAACTTGCAACTTAATTGAGTAATAAAGAAAACAACAAAAATAATAGGGTGAACCCTATTATTAAAGTGATTAAAATTATTGGAATAGTTTGTTAGTTTTCATGACTTGGAAGTTGGTGCTGTTTGAACTTGGATTATGTGATTGAATTTTATTATTAAAGGGTTATTGACAATAGTTTTAAGAATAGGGTGATCAAGAATTTAATTGGAAACAAAGAGCACAAAAAGGTTTGGATTATTTTTATAATTTCAAAAGAGGTGAGGCTTAGTGAGTTGGTTTGAATTTGGGTAATTTGATAATTAAATGATTATTGATGAAAACCATGTTTTTATTAGGGTGACCCCTATAGATTAAAATAGAACAAATGTGATTATAACTTGTTTGGTATTTTTATAACTTTCAAATTAAGTGCTGTTGATGATTGCTTGAATTTGAACCCAAGTTGGAAACTTAATTAATGGAAACAAACACACCATTTTATTAGTTGATCAATGTGGAATGATATGAAAACAAAAAAATGGTTGTGTTTGTTTGAGATTTTTATTTTAAAAGGTTGTAACAGAGCAAGTATGAAAACAAAGCATTTGAAATTGTTTGAGTCTCATTGTGAAAACAAATAAGAACAGATGCAAAACAAATAGAAACAAATGCAACAATATGATGACATGATGCAATACTTTAATAACAAGAAAGCAAACATTCTAAAGGGATAGTTTTCATACTTGGGCTGTTACACGGCCCAGCTGCGCTTCGGCGCGCGAGCGGACGCGGGAAACATGCCGTTCAAGCGCGGCCGTCGATCACATATCGAACGGCGCTGGCGCTTCTTCCTCCCCCCGACCTTCTCTCTCTCACCCGGACAGGAAGAAAAAATGGGGCGGCCATAGAGCTCACCGTGGGGCTCGGGAAGGGCTGCGGGCGCTCGGGGGAGTTGCTGGAGGGCTGGGGAGTCGAGGGGCGGCGACGGCGGCGGCCGGGGTGGCCTCACGCGGCGGAACGCAACCGGTGTCCACGGCGGCGCCCGTGGACGGCGGCGGCGCCTCCGGGGGTTAGAGGGGGTGGGAGGATGTCCGGGAGGTCCAGTAGAGAGTGGGGAGTCTAGCTAGAGTGGTGGGAGAGGTTGGAGAGGAGTGGCTCGGGCAAAGCTTGGCCGTGACCGTGGTGGTCACCAGGCGGCCAAAACTCGGGCTCGGGGGGTTTGAGAGGCTAGGGCTCGGGTAGATCTCACCCAGGGGAGTAGAGGGGGAGTGTGGGAGGTGCAAGGTGTAGGGTTGAGGCCTCTGGCCATTTATAGGAGAGGGAAGTGAGGGTGAGGGCATAGTGGTCACCTCGGGTAGGTGTCAAGCATTGGCATGTGCTAGCCCTAGGAGTTTTGGTCTTTTCCAATGGGGAGCACAGGGTGCCCTAGGTCAAGCCACGGGTGGCCAAGGTTTATCCAGGCCAAGGAGAGTAAGTGGGAAAGTGGGCAAGGTCAAAAATGTCAACCCAAGTCTTGCCCATACCTGTCCTAGTCATCACTCTCTCTCCTCTCTTATCTTAGCATCCAAGGCTTCTAGAAGCAGGGGCAAGGGCTCTGGTTCGAGTAGATATACTGGTCAACACACTAGGCTTGGCCACACTTCCAAAAGATCAAGGAATCAACAAGAAATCAAAGGTGCAAAAGTGTATCTCCTGCTGTTCACAGAAAAATTCAGAAAATTCAGTCTTTAGGACTTAGAAATTTTCTAAGTGTTGAAAACAGACAGAAAGTTGAAAAAGTTGAGTTTGTTTTCAGGGTGCAAATGATTCTCAAAATTTGTTTTCAGAGTATGGATTTGTTAACCATGTTATATACTTTCAGAAACAACTTTTGAAAACAATCTTGAAATAAGTTTAGGCCATGAAAACATTGGAGGAAAAGGTATACTTTCTGTTTTTATCTGTTTCTCAAAAATGTCTTATCCTGCCTTAATTTTATACCACAAACACATCAAGCAAAAGATAGTTTTTATTTCACCAAAAATAAAAGTGAGCTTATAGCTTTGTAGTATACATATCAAGGATTAATTAAAAGTTAAGAAATCATAAAATAACAATTTATAGCTTGGTGAAAACAATGGTAGAAAACATGTATAAGGCTTTATTTTCAGACATTGTTTTCTATAGGAAAGTTAAAAGAAAACTTCCATAGATTATTTTGGAAACTTGTTTTCTTGGATTCAACAAAGTTAAAAGTTTGTTTTAAGTTGCCAACCATAATGATCCAAGTCTTGGAATAAAAATCTCTCAAGTAATAATAGGAAAAACATCAGGGAAAAATAAATAGGAATATCTCTCAGAAACATAAGGTATTGGTTTTATATAGAAACAAGACTTGTGTTGCAAATATGTTTTAGATAACAAACATATGTTAGTTCAAACAATCATGTTGTTATAAAAAAAATTGTTGGCCCTAATTTTTGTCTTCTTGAGCACAGTCCAAGAGTCCAAAAACTGGGGTGTGACAGAGGGAAGCATGGATCACTCATGTGCTACAGCTTTTATTTTATTAAAAAAAGGTATTGAAAACTTTTTTAAGAGAGGTGTATGCTTATGTCAACGAATAGTAAACAGAAAATACAGTACGTCACAAGCCAACTAGACTTCACAAGAGCGGCTCCCATAGAAGAACGTATCTGGGTAGAAAGTCATCCCCCTTTCTCTTTTGTTTACACAATTTTGCTTTAACTGATAAATCAGGGGGCAAAAATAATGAAGAGAATTTGTGTTATTAATTTGGGTCTGGGCACACCGCTGCCAGCTCTTCTATCATTTGATAAGCGGATGAAGCCACTAGTCCAGGGTGTGAAAGTATGATCAACAAGTGAGATAAAGATTCTCCACTTACGTCCTCATGAGCTAAAACAGGAGCACAAAACAGGAGTAATTTTAAAAGTTTTAAAGGTAACACATGAGCAATTTACTTTGGAGTGGCGGTTAAATACCACATGTAGGTAGGTATGGTGGACACAATGGGAAAACTTTGGTTTTAGGGAGTTGGATGCATGAGTAGAGCTCATACTCGGTACAGTTGGAGGCTAGGAAAAGACTGGGAGCGACAAATCAAGAGAGCATAAGAGCCATAATCATGCATAGCGACATAAACATCATTAATCAAAGGATAAGTGGTACCACAAGTTCAAAAACTAAATGATCATAGAGGCTATTCGTGATTGGTTCATATTCATAAACATGGTGTGAGCATGCGCCAAGTCAACCAAATAAAACATCCAAAGGAGAATACCACAAATTTATGCTCCAATATGACAAGAACAACTCATGATTATTTCAATGGCACATGAAACACTCTCAGCTATTTGAGGCTAATCACGCTACTCAATAACCACAAGGCTTTAAAACTAAAAATAACATCTAGCATGATATGAAAATTTCTAGCCACAGTCTATACAATCTTCTACTTGCACCATTAGAAATTCTACCTCAAGCAGCAGTTTCTTTTCCAAACAAGCACCATACAAATCATGCTTTAACAAAAATTCTCTACATGCTACAGAAAGAAAACATGAGAGGACTCACATGAAACTACTAAAACTAATAGCTCTGGATAAGAGATGCAATGAAAACGAGAGCTAAACAGGAAATATTGCAGCAGCTGGAAGAAAAACTAACAATACTAGCATAGAAAGTATTCAACGAAAAAGCGGAGCGTATCTCTCTCCCAAACAAAGAATGCTAGGATCCAAATATATTATTGCAGCTAGGAAAACAAAGAAAACAAAGTAAAACAAAAGAAAAATAAAGAGACGCTCCAAGTAAACTTCATATGATGTGACCGAATAAAAATATAATTTCACGAGAAGTGACCTGATAGATAGTTGATGAAGAAGGGGATTCCTTGGGCATTCCCAAGATTAGATGCTTGAGTCTTCTAAAAATATGCTTAGATGAACCACGGGGTCATCCCCAAGCTTTGACCTTGCACTCTTCTTGATCACATATATCACCTCTTCTCTTGACACTTGAAAACTTCCTTCACACCACACTCAAACAGTAATTCGCATTAGAGGGTTAGTGCAACAAATAAAAATCCATGGGTTATGTATGTAACAAGTGCTATTAATACTTTTAAACATTAGCTACAGTCACTGATGTTTCATGAAGCAAAGAAAGCTACTTGACATCGCAAAAGAGCAAATGGAATAAAAATGGCAGAATCTGTCAAAACCAGAACTGTCTATAAAGATGATTTTTTTCGAGGCATTTAATTTTCTCAGATCGAAAAACTTAAAGAACATAAAAGTTGTGGAATTAGGTGTGGAATAAACACAAAACATTTCAGATCAGTCGGAGCTTCCAAGATTTTATACGATCTTTTACGGTGGACAACACAAATCTGTTTCCTGCGCAGAAATCCGAAAACCAACTCCAACTCTCGTCAGAAACCTTACTTGACACTACTAAAACATGAAAAGAAAGATAAAAAGGAGTTTCTACAGAAGTATACAACCCCTTGACTCAAATAAAATAGAGAAAAACAAAGCAAAAATAAAACCATGGGTTATCTCCCAGGAAGTGCTTTTCTTTAACGCCTTTTAGCTAGGCCTGAAAAGTGGAATCAAGTATTTTCAAAAGGAGGGGCATTCGAATCAAGATTTGGAAATTCCTTAATAATGCATTGTATTTTATCTAAGTGAGTTTTAGAGGTTCCTCTCTTAGTACTTTTAGTCTTACTATCTTCATCAAATAAATTCTCAGGAACAAATAATCAGGGCCCCCACACCATCCCCGACGCGGCCAAGGGGGGGGGCGCGCAGACCCCTCTCGGTCTCTTCGGGACTCCGTGGAACCTCCGGGATTTCTAAGACTTACGGGCTTCGAATTTTCCAATTCTGAGAATATTTCCAGAACAACATTTCTGAAACTAAAAACAACAGAAAACAGGGAACTGGCTCTGTGGCATCTTGTCAATAGGTTAGTCCGAAAATCGATAAAAATGACATAAAGTGTATATTAAACATGTGGAAAACAATAAGAAAACAACATGGAACGTCAGAAATTAAGGATACATTTATGACGTATCAACATCCCCAACCTTAGTTCCTACTCGTCCTCGAGTAGGTAAACGATATAACACAATAATTTCTGAGGTGACATACTACCAACATAAACTTGATCATCAATATGTAAAAGCATAAGTAAGCTGAGATCATAGAACTTCAACATAAGCATGATAAATAAAACTTTAATAATAAATCATAACAATCACTTTGCATCATGAGAAGTAACCCAAATAAAACATCAGAAATAACAATGCAAAGAAAGATATACGTTTGTTTCAAGTATAGAGAAAGAATGTCAAAGTGATATTTCGCTAGTCCTTAAGAGTGGGGCAAAACATAAATGCCAGGACACCTTCAAATTTCATGAGGAATAATAGAACAAATAATTAGAGAACTAGCAATAACACATCATGAATCAATTAAAAATGTTTCTGGGACAAATGCACATAAAACTGAGAATGGCAAAAATGCACTCTCAACTGTGCATAAAGTCAGAAGATTGAGACTCAACATAAAAGTAAAAGAAAGGCCCTTCATAGAGGGAAGCATGGATCACTCATGTGCTAGAGCTTTTATTTTATTAAACAAAGGTATTGAAAACTTTTTTAAGAGAGGTGTATGCTTATGTCAACGAATAGTAAATAGAAAATACAGTACGTCACAAGCCAACTAGACTTCACAAGAGCGGCTCCCATAGAAGGACGCATCGGGGTAGAAGGTCATCCCCCTTTCTCTTTTGTTTACACAATTATGATTTGACTGATAAATCAGGGGCAAAAATAGTGAAGAGAATTTGTGTTATTAATTTGGGGCTGGGCACCCCGCTGCCAGCTGTTCTATCATTGGATAAGAGGATGAAGCCACCAGTCCAGGGTCTGAAAGTCCAATCAACAACTGAGATAAAGATTCTCCTCTTACGTCCTCATGAGCTAAAACAGAAGCACAAAACAGGAGTAATTTTAATAGTTTTAATGGTAACACATGAGCAATTTACTTTGGAGTGGCGGTTAAATACCACATGTAGGTAGGTATGGTGGACACAATGGGAAAACTTTGGTTTTGGGGAGTTGGATGCATGAGTAGAGCTCATACTCAGTACAGTTGGAGGCTAGCAAAAGACTGGGAGCGACAAATCAAGAGAGCATAAGAGCCATAATCATGCATAGCGACATAAACATCATTAATCAAAGGATAAGTGGTACCACAAGTTCAAAAACTAAATGATCATAGAGGCTATTCGTGACTGGTTTATAGTCATAAACATGGTGTGAGCATGCGCCAAGTCAACCAAATAAAACATCCAAAGGAGAATACCATAAATTTATGCTTCAATATGACAAGAACTACTCATGATTCTATCAATGGCGCATTAAAAACTCTCAGCTCTTTGAGGCTAATCACGCTACTCAATAACCACAAGGCTTTAAAACTAAAAATAACATCTAGAATGATATGAAAAGTTCTAGTCACAGTCTATACAAGCTTCTACTTGTACCGATAAAAATTCTACCTCAAGCAGCAGTTTCTTTTCCCAACAAGCACCATACAAATCATGCTTTAACAAAAATTATCTACATGCTACAGAAAGAAAACATGAGAGGACTCACATAACACTACTAAAACTAACAGCTCTGGATAAGAGATGCAATGAAAACGAGAGCTAAACAAGAAGTATTGCAGCAGCTAGAAGAAAAACTAAGAATACTAGCATAGCAAGTATTCAACGAAAAATCGGAGCATCTCTCTCTCCCAAACAAAGAAAGCTAGGATCCAAATATATTATTGCAGCTAGAAAAACAAAGAAAACAAAGGAATACAAAAGAAAAATAAAGAAAAATAAACAGACGCTCCAAGTAAACTTCATATGATGTGACCGAATAAAAATATAGTTTCACGAGAAGTGACCTGATAGATAGTTGATGAAGAAGGGGATTCCTTGGTTATTCCCAAACTTAGATGCTTGATTATTCTAAAAATATGCTTGTATGAACCATGGAAAACATAAAGTGTATAGAAAACATGTGGGAAACATGTGAAAACAACATGGAACATCAGAAATTAAGGATACATTCATGATGTATCAATACGTTGTATCAAATGAGATGCAGTCATGGTAAGCCTTAGCATATGCCTCTCTAGCCTTTCCATCTACCCAAAACAAGTTTTCCACCCTCCCTTCACTGTCCTGTTTAACTGAATAGAACAACTTTGGGTAACTTTTCTTCATTTCCTCAAAGTAAGCAATTGTTGCTTCCAATTCCCCATCCTTTGTTTCAAACCCTCGGAGTTTTGTCCTCAAGGTGCTTATGGCCTTCGTCGTGTATGGCACAAATGCTACTTTCGTGTAGAACACTAACATAATAGACATCATACGCCATGTCTCCAAATTGCAACTATGTAGAGTCTCCAAGAATTTTTGCTCCTCTCTCGGTATCCCTTGGTGAGAACAAAGGTACTTTGTTAAAGATGGCTTGTCAATAAGACCATGATTGTGTTCAGGAACAAAAGCAGTCACTTGAAATTTGTTGTCAATCAACTTCACCCACATACTTGCTTTACAACTAGTCTGCTTAATCGAATACCTCCGTCTTCTTTTCGCTCGCTTGCCAGAACTGCCTTTCTTACTACTTCCAGACCTGGATTGAGGGTCACTACTGCTTGTGATGGCGATAGAAATTCTTACAGAAATTCCTGTGTGTTGGGAACCCCAAGAGGAGGGTGTGATGAGTGCAACGGTAAGAATTTCCATCAGTTAAGAACCAAGGTTATCAATCCAATAGGAGAAAGAGGATCTTCGGAAGGTTGATGCCGCTGACGGTGGTGATGGCCCCTCATCGGTGTCAGCAACAACGCGGAACCGACACGCAACACAACCAAAATACTTTGACCCAACGGTACAATGAGGTTGTCAATCTCGCCAGTCTTGCCAAAAACAAAGATTAGACATATAGTGTGGAAAATAGTATATGCTTCCAGTAAATAAAGAAAGAAGGAAATTGTAGTGGTTTGTTTAACAGTGTAGGAAAATGGACTGGGGTTCATAGGTTCACTAGTGGTGTCTCTCCATAAAAGATAGCATGCTGGGTGAACAAATTACAACTAGGCAATTGACAAATAGAGGTTGCACCATAGTGCACACTCATGACATGATGACTACTATGATATTTAGTGCGGGCATTACAACAATATACATAGACTGTAATCCAACTGCATCTATGACTAATAATCCACCCTCAGGTTATCATCCGAACACCTTTAGGTATTAAGTTGCAAACAACAGATAATCGCATTAAGCAATGTGTGTAATGTAAGCAATGATTGTGCACACGGGCCCTCACACCACTGTTTTCTCCCGAGTGGAAACAACACATCCTCTCCCGTCACAATTATGTCACTCGAGCACAGGCGAAAAGGAGGCATGAACCCACTATCGAGCATAAATACTCCCTCTTGGAGTCACTAGAAACTACTTGGCCAGAGCAACCACTAGGAACGGAAAGCATGCAAGATCACAAATAACATATGCAATAAAGACTATAATCAACTTGGCATAAGTTCAATATTCATCGGATCCCAGCAAACACAACACATATAATTACATAAGAACAATCTCAATCATGTTAGGCAGCTCACGAGATCTAAACATTGAGGCATAGGAGGAGAAGATAATAGAACTTTAAGAATAAAGCATAGAAATCACTTTGCATCATGAGAAGTATCTCAAATAAAAGATCATGAATAACAATGCAAAGAAAGATATATGTTTGTTTAAAGTATAGAGAAAGCATGGCAAAGTGGTATTTCGCTAGTCCTTAAGAGTGGGGCAAAACATAAATACCACGACACCTTCAAAGTTCACGAGGAAGACTAGAACAAATAACTTGAGAACAAGCAATAACACATCATGAATCAATTAATCATGTTTCTGGGAAAAATGCACATAAAACTCAGAATAGCAAAAATGCTCTTGCAAATGTGCATAAAGTTAGAAGATGGAGACTCAACATAAATTTAAAGAAAGGCCCTTCGCAGAGGGAAGCAAGGATTACTCATGTGCTAGATCTTTTTATTTTATTAAACAGAGGTATTAAAAGTTTGACACTGAGTGTCTATATTTTGGGAGATGTATGCTAATGTCAACGAATGGTAAATAGAAAATACAGTACGTCACAAGCCAACTAGATTTCACAAGAGCGTATCCCATATGAAGGACGCAACTGGTATAGAAGGTCATCCCTCTTTCTCTTTTATTTACACAGTTATGCTTTGACTGATAAATCAGGGGCAAAAAAAGTGAAGAGATTTTTTGTGTATTAATTTGGGGCTGGGCACCCCGCTGCTAGATCTTCTATCATTTGGATAAGCGGATGAAGCCACTAGTCCAGGGTCTGAAATCCAACCAACAAGTGAGATAATGATTCTCTATTTACGTCCTCATGAGCAAAAATAGGAACACAAAGCAGGAGTAATTTTTGAAGGTTTTAAAGGTAACACATGAGAAATTTACTTGGAGTGGCAGTTAAATACCACATGTAGGTAGGTATGGTGGATACAATGGGAAAACTTGGTTTTAGGGAGTTGGATGCACGAGTAGAATTCCATACTCAGTACAGGTGGAGGCTAGCAAAAGACTGGGAGCGAAAAATCAAGAGAGCATAATAGCCATAATCATGCACAGCGACATAAACATCATTAATCAAAGCATAATAGGTAGCACAAGTTTAAAAACTAAATGATCATAGAGGCTATTAATGACTTGTTCATAGTCATAAACATGGTGTGAGCATGCGCCAAGTCAACAAAATAAAACATTCGAAAGAGAATACCATAAATTTATGCTTCAGTATGACAAGAACAACTCATGAATCTTTCAATGGCACATTAAACACTCTCAGATATTTGAGGCTAATCATACTACTCAATAACCACAAGGCTTTAAAACTAAAATAACATTTAGCATGATATGAAAAAGTTCTAGCCACAGTCTATACAAGCTTCTACTTGCACCATTAAAAATTCTACTTCAAGCTACAGTTTCTTCTCCCAACAAGAACCATACAAGATATGTTTTAACAAAAATACTCTACATGATACAGCAACCAAACATGAGAGCACTCACATAACACTACTAAAACTAAAAGCTCTTAGATAAGAGATGCATGCAAAACAGGTGCTAAATAAATGCAGCAGCCAGACAAAGATTAAGAATACAAAGTATTCCCATGAAAAAGCGGAGCGTGTCACTCTCCAATAAAAGAATGCTGGGGTCAAACCAAACTTATTGCAAAAATAAAAACAAACTTAAAGCAAAAAATAAAAGACGCTCCAAGTAAAGAACATAATATGTGACCGAATAAAAATATAGTTTCACTAGAAGTGACCTGATAATTTGTCGATGAAGAAGGGGATGCCTTGGGCATCCCCAAGCTTAGACGCTTGAGTCTTCTTGCAATTTGCTGGGATGTACCTCCGGGGCATCCCCAAGCTTAGGATTTTCACTCACCTTGATCACGTCATATCATCCTCTTCTCTTGACCCTTCAAAACTTCCTTCACACCAAACTTCTCACAATCTTCATTAGCAACGTTAGTGCAATCGAAATAATAAATTCACATGGTTCAGTTTCAACACAATCCTAACACTCATAAACACATTAGCTATTGTCACAACTTTTTTTTAAAGTCTTTTTCTCAAAAGAACACCAAAATAAAGAGATTAAGATGCAAATGCAATTATTGGCAGAAATCTGTCAAAACGTGACAGCAGGTAAAGATGATTTTTTTTCGAAAATCTTATGTTTCTCAAATCAAAAAGTGTTCAACTAAGAAAAGTTGCATATATAGCCCACAATTATGCACACATAAATTCAGGTCATTTTGAATTTTCTGTGATTTTATACGAATTTAACAGTGGACGGCAGAAATCTGTTTCCTGCGCAGAAATCAGAAATATAGTCTCAACTTTCCACTAGAGGCTTTACTTGTCTCAACAAAGACACAAATGAAAAGATACATCAGGGTTGCTAAGGAAATATACAACACTCAGGTGCAAAGAAAACAAAACAAAACGACGGAAAACGGGTTGAAAACGGAGAAATAAAATGGGTTGTCTCCCGGTAGCGCTTTTCTTTAACGCCTTTCAGCTAGGCATAGAAAGCAACTCAGGTATTTTCAAGTGAGGCATCAACATCATAACTTTCTCTAATAATAGAGTCAAAAGTTAGCTTCATTCTCTTTCTAGGAAAGTGTTCCATACCTTTCTTGTGTGGGAATTGATATTTAATACTCCCCTTTTTTCATATCAATATAGCACCAACAGTTCTAAGAATAGGTCTTCCCAAAACATTAGGACAAGATGAATTGCATTCAATGTTCATAACAACAAAATAAACAGGGAAAAGGTTATTTTTAACCATAATAAGAACATCATCAATTCTTCCAAAAGGTTTCTTCTTAGCATTATCAGCAAAATGAACATCCAAATAACAGTGTTCCAACATTGGTAGATCAAGCACATCATAAAGCTTTTTAGGCATAACAGAGATACTAGCACCAAGATCACACAAAGCATTGCAATCAAAATCATTTACTTTTATCTTAATGATGGGCTCCCAACCATCATATAATTTCCTAGGGATAGATGTTTCAAGTTTCAGCTTTTCTTCTCTAACTTTCATGAGAGCATTGGTAATATGTTTAGTAAAGGCCATATTCATAGCACTAGCATTGGGACTTCTAGCAAGCTTTTGTAGGAACATAATAACTTCAGAGATATTGCAATCATCAAAATCAAAATTATTATCATCAAAAGTAATGGAACCATTATCTCCCACATCTCTAAAAAAATAGCACTTTTATAAGAAGCAGTTTCAGCAATTTGGAGCAATTTAGCACGTTTAACCGAAGGGGTGGAGAGGTTGTTAACACCAACTACTTTACCATTGATAGTAGGAGGTTTACTAGCACTTGGAGCTTCACTTTTACTAGTGGTGGTGATAGTGCAAACTCTAGCAATATTATTCTTTTTAGCCAATTCATCATCTCTTTCCCGCCTAGCACGTAATTCATCCATCAACCTAACATTATTAACAATTTGAACTTGGATGGCATTCAAAGTTTTACTTTCTTTAATGTCATGTGGCAAAACCTTCAGTTTTAGAAAATCAACATCAATAGCTAGGATATCTACTTTAGAGGCAACAACATCTATTTTACCAAGCTTTTCCTCAACAGATTTATTAAAAGCAGTTTGTGTGCTAATAAATTCTCTAAGCATGTTTTCAAGATCAGAAGTAGAGATTTTATTATTATTGTAGGAATTGCCATAAGAATTACCATAACCATTATTAGGAGGATAGGGCTTATAATTGTTTCCACCAAAATTATTTCTATAAGCATTGTTGTTAAAATTATTATTTGTAATAAAGTTCACATCAACATGCTCTTCTTGAGCAACCAAAGAGGCTAAAGGAACATTATTTGAATCCACTTGAGCTTTACCATTAACAAGCATATACATAATAGCATCAAGCCTTTCACACAAAGAGGTGGTTTCCTCAACAGAATTTACTTTCTTACCTCGTGGAGCTCTCTCAGTGTGCCACTCTGAATAATTTATCATCATATCATCAAGAAGCTTTGTTGCATTGCCCAAAGTGATGGACATGAAGGTACCTCCAGCAGCTGAATCCAATAGGTTCCTTGAGGAGAAATTCAGTCCTGCATAAAAGGTTTGTATAATCATCCAAGTAGTCAGTCCATGAGTGGGACAATTCTTCACCATAGTTTTCATTCTTTCCGAAGATTTAGCAACATGTTCATTATCAAATTGTTTAAAATTCATTACGTCACTTCTCAGGGATATAATATTAGCAGGAGGATGATATTTTCCAATGAAAGCATCTTTACACTTAGTCCATGAATCAATACTATTTCTAGGCAAAGATAGCAACCATTCTTTAGCTCTTCCTCTCAAAGAGAAAGGAAATAGTTTCAGTTTAATAATATCTCCATCCACATCTTTATATTTTTGCATCTCACATAGTTCAACAAAATTATTAAGGTGAGCAGCAGCATCATCAGTACTAACACCAGAAAATTGCTCTTTCATAACAAGGTTTAATAAAGCAGTTTTAATTTCATAGAAAGCAGCAGTAGGAGCAGGTGGAGCAATAGGTGTGCAAATAAAATCATTGTTGTTTGTGCTAGTGAAGTCACACAACTTAGTATTCTCTGAGGAACTCATTTTAACAAAATAAAAGCAAACAAATAAATAACAGCTATAAAGTAAACTAATTTTTATTTTGTGTTTTTTATATGAAGAAGCAAAACAAGGCAAAAAAATCAAAACAAGATAATAAAATAAATAAAGAGGTTGAGAGTGAGATACTCCTCTTGCCAGAAGACTTCTTTCTCCCTCGCAATGGCTCTAGAAATTCCTTGCTGCTTGTGATGGCGACATAAATTCTTTGCAGAAATTCCTGTGTGTTGGGAACCCCAAGAGGAGGGTGTGATGAGTGCAGTGGTAAGAATTTCCCCCAGTTAAGAACCAAGGTTATCAATCCAGTAGTTGAAAGAGGATCTTCAGAAGGTTGATGCCACTGACGGTGGTGATAGCGCCTCACCGGTGTCAGCAACAACGCGGAACCTGCACACAGCACAACCAAAATACTTGGCCCCAACAGTACAATGAGGTTCTCAATCTCACCGGTCTTGCCGAAAACAAAAATTATACGTATAGTGTGGAAAATAGTATATGCTTGCAGTAAATAAAGGAAGCAGGAAATTGTAGTGGTTTTTTTAACAGTGTAGGAAAATGGACCGGGGTTCATAGATTCACTAGTGGTGTCTCTCCATAAAAGATAGCATGATGGGTGAACAAATTACAGCTAGGCAATTGACAAATAGAGGTTGCACCGTAGTGCACATTCATGACATGATGACTACTATGATATTTAGTGCGGCCATTACAACATTATACATAGACTGTAATCCAACTGCATCTATGACTAATAATCCACACTCAGGTTATCATCCGAACCCCCTTAGGTATTAAGTTGCAAACAACAGATAATCGCATTAAGCAATGTGTGTAATGTAAGCAATGATTGTGCATGCGGGCACTCATACCACTATTTTCTCCCTAGTGGCGATAGCACATCCTCCCCCGTCACGTTTCTGTCACTCGAGCGCAGGCGAAAAGGAGGCATGAACCCACTATCGAGCATAAATACTCCCTCTTGGAGTCACTAGCAACTACTTGGCCAGAGCAACCACTAGCAACGGAAAGCATGCAAGATCACAAATAACATATGCAATAAAGACTATAATCAACTTGGCATAAGTTCAATATTCATCGGATCCCAGCAAACATAGCACATAGAATTACATAAGAACAATCTCAATCATGTTAGGCAGCTCACGAGATCTAAACATTGAGGCATAGGAGGAGAAGACAACCATCTAGCTACTGCTATGGACCCGTAGTCCAAGGATGAACTACTCACGCATCACTCCGGAGGCAGGCACTGTGATGAAGAGGCCTCGGGTGATGATCTCCTCTCCGGAAGGTTGCCGGGAGACAGCTTCAGAACTCCCCCGATCTAGGGTTGACGACGACGGCGGCTGCGGAACTTTTCAGGGATTTTTTTTATCAGGTGCCTAGGGTTCCTTTGGAGGGGAACAAATAGGTGAAAGGGCAAAGGAGGTGGAGCTCTGGGGGGCCCACATCACCCCCCGGTGCGGCCAAGGGGGGGCACACCACCCTATGGTGTGGGCCCCCTGAGGGTCCCCCTCCGGGTCTCTTCGGGACTCCGTGGAACCTTCGGGAATTCTAATATTCAGGGCTTCGGATTTTCAAATTCCAAGAATATTTCTAGAACAACTTTTCTGAAACTAACAACAACAGAAAACAGGGAACTGTCTCTGTGGCATCTTGTCAATAGGTTAGTCTGGAAAATCGATAAAAATGACATAAAGAAGGGAGAAAACATGTAGCAATTGGCATAATATCATCATGGAACATCAAAAATTATAGATAGGTTGGAGACGTATCAGTCACCAGTCTCATCACTATCACTTTCAGTTTGTGAACCGACATGTTCAATCGCAGGAAGTGGTGGGACATCCTCTGTCTTGGGCTTCCTTGATTTGTTGCGATAAAACTGTTGTTTCTCCAAAATATCAGTGAATGCCGGCCTCCTAGATGTGTTTGACTTGATTCCAAATCCAAGCCTTCTGGCATATGCATTGTAATGTATTCGCGCATCTGCTAGTGTGTCAAATGTCATGCCAACGTACGGCTCTTCCGGGGTAGAGCGAACCTCAGCCCCATCTGTCCCTCCATCACCTAAAGCAATAATAGCATCATCTGGACTCAAATTGCCTGTCCCACTAGGAGTATTAGCTTTAGTAGGATATCCAGTATTAGAACCCGGCTCCCTGGCCGTAGGCCCGTCATGCAAATTGGGAGCTCGCTCCCCTAGCATGCTAGCATGAGCAAGTAATGACGGAGAATCGCCAACCCCCTCATTTGTGATGTATTGTCCAACGGGAGGAACATGTGTGCAGAATTGGGGGTCAACGCCTAAATCCTCATCACAAGCAGGCAAATTCAAGTCTATTCCAGACATACCTTGCTTTTCATAACCCTGTGACACAAAAAATAACAGTTCATTGGGCAATATTTTTGTTTCCCAACAAATACAAGGCAACATTTGTAATCACCCTTTGTAAGCATCTCAGATTAAGAGGAATTTGTATGTGCTAATTAGAGCAACTACCTCTAGTTCTTTTAGCCAATTTAGTGTGTGCTACTAGTTGGAAAACAAAGCAACTTACACAACATGCATGTTTTTCATACTAAAAACCCAAGCAATTTTTAACAACGTCTGTAACAAGCAATTTTTTAGGATTTTGACACATGTATAAGAAGCAATTTTTTAGTTCCACTACATCTATATTTTTTTCCACCAAGAAACTTACACAACATGATCAAGGGAAGAATTTCATAGCAGAGTCAACTCTAGGACTAATGCGATTTCCCTACAAACCGGTTTTTTCTCCACAGCCAATTGGAGCAGGCAAGATAGAACAAGTACCCAAGATCCCAGGCAATCAAAAAGTTGATCGTCTCTAATTTCAGACAAGATGCAAGAAGAAAGCAATTGGGTAGATGTTCTACTGTAAGTAGACAATCAATTTCCAGTTCTTGATAAATCTAGCAAAAGTAGTTGGTTTTTGTCTTCTCAAAAAGGACCACGAAGAAGCAACAGTCGGATGGGGAAGCAACAAGTTTCTAATCGAATACTTGCCAGGATCATGTAGCTAAGTGGAGCAAGTTTGTTTGAATTTGCCTGCCTTTTCTGTCGATTTGGAGTTTCTACCAGCGATTTTCTTGCCTGCTTTTGCCTCTTTTCTTCAGGTCTGCTCTTGGCTCTGTCTTACTAATCTTGCCCCGGCGGCGCGTGGGGAGGATCTTTGGGAAGGAGGGAAGGAAGTAGACAACCCTGATCGCGGGTTGGACCTTGTTTTGTCCACGGGTGGGGGAAGGTGGGACAGCACGTGGATTGTTTCCTTTTTGGGTCAGGCCCTGAAAGGTGGTTGGTGCCCTTTCCAAAAAAATTAGGTCCGCTACCTGGTACCTATAAGCGCTTGGCCGCGCGCTAGCAGCACCTAAACATAAATGTCATGACACCTTCAAAGTTTATGAGGACTAGAACAAATAATTACAGAACAAAGAGTAACATATCATGAATCAATTAATAATGTTTCTGGGACAAATGCATATTAAACTCAGAATGGCAACTATGCTCTCTCAACTGTGCATAAAGTTAGAAGATGGAGACTCAACATAAAAGTAAAAGAAAGGCCCTTCGCAGAGGGAATCATGGATCACTCATGTGTAAGAGATTTTATTTTATTAAACATAGGTATAAAAGATTTGACACTCCTCCCATCCATCTTACACAAACCATGGCTAACCGAATCCTCTGGTGCCTGATACGTCATAAACGTATCCCTAATTTCTGATGCTCCATGATCATATTATGCCAATTGCTACATGTTTTCTCCCTTATTTATAGCATTTTTATACGTTTTCCCGACTAACCTATTAACAAGATGCCACGGAGCCAGTTCCCTGTTTTCTGCAGTTTTTTAGTTTCAGAAAAGTTGTTCTTGAAATATTCTCGGAATTGGAAAATTCGAAGCCCGGAAGTCCTATTTTCCCCGGAAGCATCCACAAGACCAAAGAGGAGCCGAAGAGGGGCAGCAGGGGGGCACACCATAGGGTGGCATGCCCCCCTGGCTGCGCCAGCTATAGGTGTGGTCTCCCTAGAGCGCCTGTGATGCCCCGAGCTCGGGCACTACGCAGATTTCAGCATTCCCGCCAAAATCCACGTAATAACCGATTCCAGGTTGCCACTTGTGATAACATTACAACAGTTCACGAATAATCCGCAACAACAACAGAGGAGGTATATACAAGACGACTCAAACGAATCAAGGATACAACTGATACAATACAAAAATCCAAATAACAGCAGAAGAAACAACATAGCGTCCGACTACAGACAAGATGCAAATTGGACTAAGAGTCCTGAAGATAACCGATGGCGTCAAATCCCTGCCCAGGCCAAGCCGGAGGGATTCCCAAGCTAACGTCGTCAGACTTCAAACCTGTTGACTGCAATGTGGAATATGCAGCCACGAAAATGATTCGTGGGTCAGTACGGTTAAGTACTGGCAAGTGGATAAACCATACTCACAAGATACCGGCGTAACTAGTCATCACAAGATACAAATACTTTGGGTTCAACGGAAAGGAAAAGATTATTGCAAAGAAGCGGCAGCGGCCTGCACTAACTAACTACAGAGACTCGATACAACATCCGGTTAAAAGAGGAGGATAAGATAGCGTATCGTAACCAACTACAACTAACATCAAACAAACCCATCCTGGATCTCGCCCCTTATCCAAAGAAGCAATCCGGGGATAACTCACACAGTTGGATTAATGATGGTTCAAGTTATTGTGTCAACAAGACTATTACTAGTCAGGTTATCATTAGTTAGGTGTAAGTTGTTCTGAGTACTTGTTAGCCAGTACTTTCACCAAGTCATCCATAACCGCGGAAAACACGGCTTCTCGAGAAGATTTAACCCTGCAGGGATGCACCAATTTGGCCGTACACGTAAGAATACCCCGCCAGGATGGAAATGCACTTCCACCAAGCGAGGCACTCAACACAACCCAACTCTTCTCCGCATCAAGCCCAAAGAACCACATGTTGTGCGTGCGCGGCTAATCAAGCCCCCACGAAGAAAAGGGGGACCCTCATAGCACTCTAAGACCACGCCGCCCTAAATGCCGACTACAAAAGTTCCACCCTGGCGCCAAGGGTTCGCACCTGCACATGCATGCATCAAATGGAAAGCCCGAACTAAGTGTGGCGATTTGGACGAGATGCGAATCGAATCAAGTTGAGGGGGGCGCCCATACTCGCTTCCCACATGCGGTTAGTGCGCTCATCATGGATAAGTAGACAAGACCCTTTTCCTAATTAGGGTCGACACTAGCAGGCCTCAAAACCACGCCGGGCCTCCTGCCGGTGCCTTATCATCAAATTAGTATTACCAAAAACATTAACATGTTGTTGATTAAATTGAAGCCCAACTATCAACTAAACAGGTGATAAAACGGACAACAAGACTTGAGCGCAAACAACACTAAGCATGCAACTACGACACGAGGGCCAACAAGGTAAACAAACAGTTAATAGGAAGTGGAAGGAAGGCTATATCATGGCTGCAAGGTAAACATATGATAGGATCGAGACACAAGCATCGAATCATAGGGCTAGCATAAGAATAACGGAAAGAATCGGTAACAAGTGATGAAAGGCAGCCATAGGCAGCAAGTGAGTATACTTGCCTGGAATCCAGCAAGTAGAGGTACATCCGAAGAACTTGTCGTTGCTCACATCATCTCAACGTCCTATCCGCGAAGAAGCAACGAACCTCGAACAAACACCGGATGCAACAATTACTACTACGGCAAAAGATCCAGCATGATCAAGATATGGATGCATGACAAGTTTAAGGATGCATCAAAGATAAACTAGTTGACATGGTAAACATATTTAAATGGGCCCATATGCAATTTGGATTGCATAAGGAAAAGCCCATGAATTAATGTTGAATTAAATGATCTACAAATAACCATCATGTGGAAGTTGATTAGAATGATGCATGGATGATGAAAACAATAAGAAAACAACAATAGCTTCAATTTGATATGTTATTTACCAAGTTTGGAATTTTATTTATTAAGTTATGAAATTTGGCTTATTAAATGATTTACACAAGCATTTGTTGTTTTCACCCATTTCAATTGTTCAAAACAGATAACAAAATCTATATTTGGAAAGAACACAAAATTTTAGATGGAATACATATTTCATTTGTTGAATTTGGATTTTGGAGGAGCAAGTTATTAAATCGACAATTTTAAATGCATTAATTAAGAAACAGTTGTTTTCAGCAATTTAAATTATTCAAAACATAAAACAAAGTTTATATTTGCAAAGTTCATGAAAAATGGGATGGAAAACATATTTGACATGTTGGAATTGGATTTGAATTGCCCAAGTTATGAATTTTGCAATTTAAGAGGTTTAATTAAAGCATTGGATTATTGCACCACTTTTAATTAGGAAAAACAGTAAACAAATTGTATTAAAAAGGTTGAAAACATGTAGCAAATGTTTCACTGAACATTTTGAGTTATTAAACATAATTTTTGGGTTATTATTGAATTTATTATGCAATTTTTCATAATCATTCTTATTCTGCCCCTTTTAGTAAACAGAGGGAAACATGCTCAAAATTAATTCAATTGTGACCAAATAAAATACCAATGTGTAGAGTTTGTTAAGACAAATTTTTAGAGCCCAAGTTTGCTCAAATTGGATGAACAGAGCTAAAGTTATGAAATTCTAAAGTTTCCAATTTTTATTGCATTTTCAGTAATTAATTATTTAGTGCAAACATTATTACAGAAACATATTGCAATTTTGTTACTAATGGAAAGAGCACAAGATTTTGAATCCACAGAAACTTGAATCGTTGAATTTGGAGCAAAATTCAATTTTATATTGATTTTACAAATAAGGGTTCAGATCTGTTTTCTGGAATTCGAGAAAAAAAACAGAAAAAAGAGGGAAAAAGGGGGTTGCTTTTCGTCTGGGGGGGATCGAACCCGCGATCCCGTGGGTGCGGTCGATGGGCCTTGGCCACTGGGCTATTGCTGTGTCTTTGTTTAGATCTGGATCGCGCTTGCTTTTGAAGGGAGAGAAAAAAGAAAAGGACGTGCTTTCTACTGGTTGTTAACTGTCGACCAAACACTCGTTCGTTTCTTCCTTCAGAGAACAGCGACGGACGGACGGGAAGACGGGCCGACGGCGACCTGACGCGGGCGGCGCGCGATGGCGCCGCTCCCAGAGCAGGGTAGGGAGAGGGACGGGTCACAGAGGTGTGGCTCACCTTGGGGAGAAACGGAGGATGAAGGGTAGGCCGCAGGGTAGCTGTCGATGTTGAAAAGATGCAGACCATAGCCCTCCCAGCCGTGGTCGTCGGAGAGGATCGCGGCGGCTCCGGTGGACCGTTCTTCTGTGCGCGCCAACGTCGAGGTAGAGGGGATCTTCACGGTTCCGTTCCCGCACACGGGGAACCTTCGCAGCAACCATGTCGTCCGCGCATAGAGCTCCATCTCCGGACAGCCATGGAGGTTGGAGGTGGTGGGAGAAAAAAAATGAAGCAGAGAAGAGGAGGAAGGGGGCGGCGGCTAGGGAGGAAGAAGAGGGGAGGGCTAGGGTTTCTTGGAAGGGAAGGGGGCGGATTGGGGTAGATAAGGAGGGGAGGGGGGACCATGCGTGGTGGAGGGGACTGCGACGTGCCATCCTCGTGATCCCTGTCCGTACGAAGGAGAAGAAGAAGGTGGGCTCGAAGGGAGAGGAGATGGGCTGGTTTGGTGGGCTGCCTCCTCCTCGATTTTTTTTTCTGATTGTTATTATTTTCTAGGGATTATAGAAAGAGATGTTTTGGGCAAGGGTTTTAAATAGGAAAACCAATGTGTGTAAAATGCTTTAGATAAAACAAAGATGTATTTATAAGTCATGTGAAGATTGTGGAAGCAATCCAAAATATTTTTGAGTTGACAATTAAATTAGCTTTGAGAGAGAAAACAATTTTTAAGGGTTTTTTTTATTTTAAAAAAATGCAATGCAATGCAATGCATGATGCGAAAAAGAAAAACAAACAATTCAAATTGGGAATAACCCCGGGTGTTACAGACGACACCACTAACAAGGGATTGCGCCCTCGCAATCCACCTGCTAACCTGGGAGGGGAAAGAAGTTCGACTATCGATTCTTCATGCTTCCAGCTGATCTCCTCGACACCACTAACAAGGGCTTCTCGACACCACTAACAAGAGATTCTTGCTCGGAGTGACGACGATGTTCTTCCACCAGGAATCTTCCGATGATCGAACCTATTAGGTTAAAGGCTCATAAAACGTCCACCCACGTAGGATCCTAACACTTTGAAAGATAGACAAGGGGGAAAGACTCCAAAACAAATAAGATGGGAGGGGAAATAGAATAGAGATAAGGAGAAAACAAGAATCCTATTGAGATGTTTCCAAAATAGTTTTAGCACAAATATTTTTTGACACTCTAGAAACAACGACCGTTAGCGAGGTTATCCTACAGGCTTTGCGGACCCATTGCTTCGATAACCATTCGTATCGAAACAATTTTGGGAATCGGAAACCATGCTCTGATACCATTTGTGACGCCCCCAGATCGGGCACTACGCAGATTTCAGCATTCCCGCCAAAATCCACGTAATAACCGATTCCAGGTTGCCACTTGTGATAACATTACAACAGTTCACGAATAATCCACAACAACAACAACAGAGGAGGTATATACAAGACGACTCAAACGAGTCAAGGATACAACTGATACAATACAAAGATCCAAATAACAGCAGAAGAAACAACATAGCGTCCGTCTACGGACAAGATGCAAATTGGACTAAGAGTCCTGAATATAACCGATGGCGTCAAATCCCTGCCCAGGCCAAGCCGGAGGGATTCCCAAGCTAACGTCGTCAGACTTCAAACCTGTTGACTGCAATGTGGAATATGCAGCCACGAAAAGGATTCGTGGGTCAGTACGGTTAAGTACTGGCAAGTGGATAAACCATACTCACAAGATACCGGCGTAACCAGTCATCACAAGATACAAATACTTTGGGTTCAACGGAAAGGAAAAGATTATTGCAAAGAAGCGGCAGCGGGCTGCACTAACTAACTACAGAGACTCGATACAACATCCGGCTAAAAGAGGGGGATAAGATAGCGTATCGTAACCAACTACAACTAACATCAAACAAACCCATCCTGGATCTCGCCCCTTATCCAAAGAAGCAATCCGAGGATAACTCACACAGTTGGATTAATGATGGTTCAAGTTATTGTGTCAATAAGACTATTACTAGTCAGGTCATTAGTTAGGTGTAAGTTGTTCTGAGTACTTGTTAGCCAGTACTTTCACCAAGTCATCCATAACCGCGGAAAACACTTCTCGAGAAGATTTAACCCTGCAGGGATGCACCAATTTGGCCGTACACGTAAGAATACCCCGCCAGGATGGAAATGCACTTCCACCAAGCGAGGCACTCAACACAACCCAACTCTTCTTCGCATCAAGCCCAAAGAACCACATGTTGTGCGTGCGCGGCTAATCGAGCCCCCACGAAGAAAAGGGGGACCCTCGTAGCACTCTAAGACCATGCCGCCCTAAATGCCGACTACAAAAGTTCCACCCTGGCGCCAAGGGTTCGCACCTGCACATGCATGCATCAAATGGAAAGCCCGAACTAAGTGTGGCGATTTGGACGAGATGCGAATCAAATCAAGTTGAGGGGGGCGCCCATACTCGCTTCCCACATGCAGTTAGTGCGCTCATCATGGATCAGTAGACAAGACCCTTTTCCTAATTAGGGTCGACACTAGCAGGCCTCAAAACCACGCCGGGCCTCCTGCCGGTGCCTTATCATCAAATTAGTATTACCCAAAACATTAACATGTTGTTGATTAAATTGAAGCCCAACTATCAACTAAACAGGTGATAAAACGGACAACAAGACTTGAGCGCAAACAACACTAAGCATGCAACTACGACACGAGGGCCAACAAGGTAAACAAACAACAGTTAATAGGAAGTGGAAGGAAGGCTATATCATGGCTGCAAGGTAAACATATGATAGGATCGAGACACAAGCATCGAATCATAGGGCTAGCATAAGAACAACGGAAAGAATCGGTAACAAGTGATGAAAGGCAGCCATAGGCAGCAAGTGAGTATACTTGCCTGGAATCCAGCAAGTAGAGGTACATCCGAAGAACTTGTCGTTGCTCACATCATCTCAACGTCCTATCCGCGAAGAAGCAACGAACCTCGAACAAACACCGGATGCAACAATTACTACTACGGCAAAAGATCCAGCATGATCAAGATATGGATGCATGACAAGTTTAAGGATGCATCAAAGATAAACTAGTTGACATGGTAAACATATTTAAATGGGCCCATATGCAATTTGGATTGCATAAGGAAAATCCCATGAATTAATGTTGAATTAAATGATCTACAAATAACCATCATGTGGAAGTTGATTAGAATGATGCATGGATGATGAAAAAAATAAGAAAACAACAATAGCTTCAATTTGATATGTTATTTACCAAGTTTGGAATTTTATTTATTAAGTTATGAAATTTGGCTTCTTAAATGATTTACACAAGCATTTGTTGTTTTCACCCATTTCAATTGTTCAAAACAGATAACAAAATCTATATTTGGAAAGAACACAAAATTTTAGATGGAATACATATTTCATTTGTTGAATTTGGATTTTGGAGGAGCAAGTTATTAAATCGACAATTTTAAATGCATTAATTAAGAAACAGTTGTTTTCAGCAATTTAAATTATTCAAAACAGAAAACAAAGTTTATATTTGCAAAGTTCATGAAAAATGGGATGGAAAACATATTTGACATGTTGGAATTGGATTTGAATTGCCCAAGTTATGAATTTTGCAATTTAAGAGGTTTAATTAAAGCATTGGATTATTGCACCACTTTTAATTAGGAAAAACAGTAAAAAAAATTGTATTAAAAAGGTTGAAAACATGTAGCAAATGTTTCACTGAACATTTTGAGTTATTAAACATAATTTTTGGGTTATTATTGAATTTATTATGCAATTTTTCATAATCATTCTTATTCTGCCCCTTTTAGTAAACATAGGGAAACATGCTCAAAATTAATTCAATTGTGACCAAATAAAATACCAATGTGTAGAGTTTGTTAAGACAAATTTTTAGAGCCCAAGTTTGCTCAAATTGGATGAACAGAACTAAAGTTATGAAATTCTAAAGTTTCCAATTTTTATTGCATTTTCAGTAATTAATTATTTAGTGCAAAAATTATTACAGAAACATATTGCAATTTTGTTACTAATGGAAAGAGCACAAGATTTTGAATCCACAGAAACTTGAATCGTTGAATTTGGAGCAAAAATCAATTTTATATTGATTTTACAAATAAGGGTTCAGATCTGTTTTCTGGAATTCGAGAAAAAAAACAGAAAAAAGAGGGAAAAAGGGGGTTGCTTTGCGTCTGGGGGGATCGAACCCGCGATCCCGTGGGTGCGGTCGATGGGCCTTGGCCACTGGGCTATTGCTGTGTCTTTGTTTAGATCTGGATCGCGCTTGCTTTTGAAGGGAGAGAAAAAAGAAAGGGATGTGCTTTCTAGTGGTTGTTAACTGTCGACCAAACACTCGTTCGTTTCTTCCTTCAGAGAACAGCGACGGACGGACGGGAAGACGGGCCGACGGCGACCTGACGCGGGCGGCGCGCGATGGCGCCGCTCCCAGAGCAGGGTAGGGAGAGGGACGGGTCACAGAGGTGTGGCTCACCTTGGGGAGAAACGGAGGATGAAAGGTAGGCCGCAGGGTAGCTGTCGATGTTGAAAAGATGCAGACCATAGACCTCCCAGCCGTGGTCGTCGGAGATGATCGCGGCGGCTCCGGTGGACCGTTCTTCTGTGCGCGCCAACATCGAGGTAGAGGGGATCTTCACGGTTCCGTTCCCACACACGGGGAACCTTCACAGCAACCATGTCGTCCGCGCATAGAGCTCCATCTCCGGACAGCCATGGAGGTTGGAGGTGGTGGGAGAAAAAAAAAAGAAGCAGAGAAGAGGAGGAAGGGGGCGGCGGCTAGGGAGTAAGAAGAGGGGAGGGCTAGGGTTTCTTGGAAGGGAAGGGGGCGGATTGGGGTAGATAAGGAGGGGAGGGGGGACCATGCGTGGTGGAGGGGACTGCGACGTGCCATCCTCGTGATCCCTGTCCGTACGAAGGAGAAGAAGAAGGTGGGCTCGAAGGGAGAGGAGATGGGCTGGTTTGGTGGGCTGCCTCCTCCTCGATTTTTTTTTTCTGATTGTTATTATTTTCTAGGGATTATAGAAAGAGATGTTTTGGGCAAGGGTTTTAAATAGGAAAACCAATGTGTGTAAAATGCTTTAGATAAAACAAAGATGTATTTATAAGTCATGTGAAGATTGTGGAAGCAATCCAAAATATTTTTGAGTTGACAATTAAATTAGCTTTGAGAGAGAAAACAATTTTTAAGGGTTTTTTTTA
Source organism: Alopecurus myosuroides (assembly GCA_028641055.1). Taxonomy (NCBI): domain Eukaryota; kingdom Viridiplantae; phylum Streptophyta; class Magnoliopsida; order Poales; family Poaceae; genus Alopecurus; species Alopecurus myosuroides. The sequence continues at coordinate 80,863 of JAPCYS010001072.1, forward strand.
TTTTAAAAAAATGCAATGCAATGCAATGCATGATGCGAAAAAGAAAAACAAACAATTCAAATTGGGAATAACCCCGGGTGTTACAGCGCCACCGCCTTCGCCCTTTCTCCTATTTAAGCCCCCAGAATAGAAAACCCTAAACACTTGATCAAAAACCCCGAAAAAGTTCCGCAGCCGTCGTCACCGTCAACTGTAGACCAGGGGGTTCTCGAGCTATTTCCGGCACCCTGTCGGAGAGGAGATCATCACCGGAGGCCTCTTCATCACCATGCCTGCCTCCGGAGTGATGCGTGAGTAGTTCATCCTTGGACTATGGGTTCGTATCTGTAGCTAGATAGTTGTCTTCTCCTCATATGCCTCCATGTTTAGATCTCGTGAGCTGCCTATCATGATCGAGATTGATCTTATGTAATTCTCTGTGCTTTGTTTGCTGGGATCCGATGAATATTGACCTTATGCCAAGTGTATTATAGTCTTTATTTGCATATATTATTTGTGATCTTGCATGCTCTCGTTGCTAGTGGTTATTATGGCCAAGTAGTTGCTACTGACTCCAAGAGGGAGTATTTATGCTCGATAGTGGGTTCATGCCTCCTTGTTGCCTTGCTCGAGTGATAGAAATGTGAAGGGGGAGGATGTTATGTTGCCATTAGGGCGATAAAAGCGGTATGAGTGCACGTGTGCATAATCATTGCTTACATTACACATGTTGTTTAATGCAATTATCTGTTGCTTGCAACTTAATACCTGAGGGGGTTCGGATGATAAACTGAGGGTGGATTATTAGTCATAGATGCAGATGGATGTCAGTCTATGTATCTTGTTGTAATGCCCGCACTAAATAGCATAGTAATCTTCATGTCATATTGTGCACCACGGTGTAACATTTATTTGTCAATTGCCCAGCTGTAATTTGTTCACCCAGCATGCTATCTTTTATCGAGAGATACCACAAGTGAAACTATGAACCCTAGTCCATTTTTCCACACTATTAAACAAACCACAACAATTTATTGTTTTCTTTACTTTGTGCAAGCATACACTGTTTTCCACACTATACGTCTAATCTTTGTTTTCAGCAAGACCGATGAGATTGGCAATCTCACTGTACCGTTGGGGCAAAGTATTTTGGTTGAGTTCTGTGCAGGTTCCACGTTGTTTCTGACACCGGTGAAGCGCCAACACCACCGTCAGTGGCATCAACCTTCCGAAGATTCTCTTTCTCCTACTGGATTGATAACCCTGGTTCTTAACTGAGGGGAAAAATTCCTACCGCCGTGCTCATCACACCCTCCTCTTGGGGTATCCCAACGATTGCAAGATCTGCACCATCAAGGACTTTTTCTGGCGCCGTTGCCGGGGAGAAGGAAGTCTTCTGGCAAGGGGAGTCTCTCACTCTCAATCACTTTATTTTGTTTATTGTCTTGTTTTATTTTTGTCTTGTTTTTATTTCTCTATATCAAAAACACAAAAAATTAGTTTATTTCTCCATATCAAAAACACACAAAAAATTAGTTTACTTCATAGCTGTTATTTATTTGCTTCCTGTTATTTTTGCTTTTCTGCTCTTAGTTTAATTTCACATCATGTTGTTCCCTAAGTTTACCTTGAAAGATTTGCAGGTAGGAAGTGGTTCTATACTTGGAAAGGACACTGTTAAATAATTCTTTGATCATGTTAGTAAGCATGATAACTTTGAGGAAAAATCCATAGTAGAATTTGCTCCTAATTACGAGACTACTACAACTTCTTTAGTTCACATGCTAGAAGCTAGATTTGTTAACCTCCATCCCATAATGCAACATATGTTCCTCAACTTGAATAACATTGAAGATGTTTATAAAAGAAACTTCATTTTAGAAATTATGCTTAAAGAATTTTGGGATGTTGCTATAGAAGTTAGAAAAGTTTTTGATCGTTTTAATATGCTTGGATCATGTGTTGACATTGTTGGTGCTCTAGAAAAAATTGAATCTAATAATGAAGAAAATGATAAAATACCAATCCCTTTTAAATTGGTAGCACTACACGAAGCCCAAGAAAAGAATTTTGATTGGATTGTTCCAGTGAATTTATTTGATGAGGATAGTAAGCCTAAAAGTAATAAGAGAGGAGCACATGAAACCCACTTAGATAAAATACAATGCATTATTAAAGAACTAGTCATCAACCCGTGCACCTGCACGGGCTAGTCGCCCTCCAGATACGCAAATATTAAAATACTAATACCATTTTATATGAATATAAAAATATACCACAAAAGCATTATTCCTGCTAACGTGAGACATTAGAACAATTGATTATTGACATAGGGCCGATAATTATTAATGATGCCGGATCCTACTCCTGGCTATACGCCGCGGAGTCCATCTCCGGGTCGTGGAGGATCTTGGGAAGACTCGGCCATCGCTGGAGCTCGTCAAGATTGATGTCTCCAAGTAGTTCGCCACCGTCTACCGAAAAGTGGGGTCATCCTTATTGTCCTCCTCTTTCACCGCTCTCGGCTTAGGTGAATGGACGCACGGATCGAGTCACGGGGGCCCCGCCGAAAGACCACAGTGCACAGCTCGAAGATCCGCGCTATCTATTAGTGTTGCTATATCTTTAGTTATATTTATACGATAATGTTTATATAGATATTTAATTCTTTTTGTCCGTACATTGTACAGTTGGTACCGAGATATGTCCATATTAGTATTCATTTGTATTCGGTTTATTTTTTGATTTTAGGTAATTTACATCCATTGAATATGGAGGTGCTACTCACATCGTTCATACTCAATATTCTCGAGTCGTTTTCAAAACCCGTAAAAATAACTTGTTAATCCTGTATATTTTTTGCAATTCTACAAGTGCGTCCATTGTCTATTCTGGGTTGATATGGCTCATTGACATTTAAAAATACTAGACGGGCACGCGCGCTCCGCCGCGCCGTCTGCCAATCGATGTTGTATGACCTGTTATGTGCAATGTATCGGTGCATGGTACTTATATTGGTTATGTGTGAGGTTATGCACATGTGTTGTGAGCGAAGCAAAGGAGCAGGGTATTGGGAGCAGTGACTGTTGTAGGGTGCACGTAAGCTCATCTTTGTCATCCTCATCAGATCGTCCCTCTGCGCCGTGCATCGGTGCCCTTTTCACAACTGAACCTCCACCCTGCGGATGGAGCACGTGGTTATTCTCGCCACCATGTTATTCTCGCCACCATGTCTTCCAGACTACGGTAAACACTGTTGCCTGCTATATGTCCTCGACCTCGAGCCTATGGTGGCATTCAGGGCACTTTTGCAAGTGTGGAAGGTCTTCCAATGCTCGTACGTTTGTGTGCTGAGATCGGGCCAAAGGCTTTCAGTTGTTGTGGTATATGTATATCACATAGCATTCGACAACTGATCTTCCATTGTTTGTCTTTAACATAATTTCATACTCAGGAATAAAAGAATTGTCCTAACTTTTAGTTGTGGTTTATCCCATATCATATGCTAGCTTGACATCTTGTACCTTTATCGTCCACTCTTTCACGGTATGAAAAACATAGTTTTGAAGAGTATCAATTCAGAGCTCAGATTCATTATTACATCCACCCTGACGAAGGAGCAGAGGAGGGAACTTAGAGACGGTACCGCGTATACCGTCGTCCGTGATGTCGTCCGTGATGGTGAAGAGGCGGTGCAGGGAAGGCAGTCGGGCTGTTGTCCGCTGTCCTTAACACAAGAGGTACCAGTAGAAATTTCCTTCCATGATTCTCCCGTTCCTAGCTTCAGTCGATTTAATCATGATCAGAACAATGTTTAGGAAATGAATTGTTTAAAGCAAAAAAAGTATCATTTAGAAACATGATTATAATTTAATAAGTCATAAGTTAATATAAGCATCGGAATAGTGCTTCCTATAACAAACAAATGTCTCATCTGATGCTTATATTACGAAAAAAAAAATCATTTACACAATAAGAATTTACAGTTAACAGCTAAACCATAGCCAATGAAACAAAAGGCTGTATCATGCAAAATAAGGTGTAGGCTCAAAGTTGTTAGTAGTTTCTTGCCCAGAACTACCTCTCACGCTGATTAGAGGTTCCTTACATAATCAACCCAAGGATGCTAAAAATTCTACTTGCAAAGAACTAACCTTCACGTTGAAGCAAAAGATGACATCTGGTTCAGCATAAGTAACAAAACAGAGAAATGTCCATATTGAAACCATACTTTAAGGCATCTACCAAGTATATAGAAAGGTTAGGACAACATAATCCACCCAATAATACCATATGATACGGTTCAAATCACCGAACGGCCGTATCGTCCATAATACGCTTATGTTCTCCATGTTTTTCGACATTCTGCAAACTAAAACATGTAAATCTCTGATAGCCAGTTTACATGGTGTGTACATAGGGGTTAAAAAAATAAGAAAGGCATATGTTTACACCTAGAAACAATATTATTCCTGGTGCACATGTCATTATTACATGCACACGTGTCAGCAAACAAATATATGATCAAGCTTCTCGTAGGGAGGGAAATTAACAGTCCACTTGCTGCCCTAGTTATTCCTTTGGGCCTTGTATATAATCAGATAACCATCGATATCTTGAATAATCTTTACATAAAGCAAAAATTGTGAAAAGTCAGGGATGACTAAAGAAAATGTGGAAGATATACATTGGATCTCAGCATAGGAAACACTATCATAGCAATGCTCCTAAGAGTCAGTAGCTGGGCTTGCACGTGTCACGCCGCCGCCGGTGCTTGGCTGTTTTATATTTAAGAGCATGATAAATTCACTGAGAAAAAGTAACCACATACTCGAAGTTTCGTTGCAACCTGTTAAATGAACATATGAGAGAACTTACTGGACTAAGTTTCCACTTCTTTGCTTGAAAGTTTTCATATGTATCCCATTTGATTAATCCAAGGAACAAATCGAGTAAATATTGTGTACACCATCAATATTCTTACAGTTGATCAAAAAAATTTGTTTCATATGTATCCCATTTGATTAATTCATGGAACAAATCGAGTAAATATTGTGTGCACCATCAATATTCTTACAGCTGATCAAAAACTTTTGTTATTGTGTATGTACAAAAGAGAAGCCTTGTAATGTACAGTATAACCCTACTGCGGCACCTCAGAGCTTGCAATAGTCTAGAATTTTTGCATGGTATCAAATTACCGGTACAGAAGGTAATAAAACATTTAACAATCTGTGGATATCAGGAACCTGCTCAAGATAATACTGGTACATCAGATCTGAAGCCCGTGACATGGTTGTATATGCTCATGTAGATCTTGCAAACCCCTGGTTACTGACCCCAATAATTCTACAAATCAGATACAAAATGGCATGCTAATTCTGTGGACAGGCATGCACACGATTTTTCATTCCGAATGCTACATAGTTGTGTTAGCATGGCGGATAATATTTTACCTACCCTGAATAGTTCATTCAATCGTGTGCATGTAATGCCAACTAATATGATCGAGTACCTGCTATCATCTCCTCAAGATGAGAAAGAGGGAGTTGTTCTTGAGGTGCAGGCTGGCAAAGAGTGTTCATACCGCAACCTGTATTAGTAGTTAACACACTGAGCTACAACAAAGAACACATCAGTGGAGTTCTAATAAGCTACTTGATGTTGAAGTCAATCATCACCATTAGACGGCAAACAAAAAATCAAGTACCATATGAGAAAAATAGGTAATAAATAGGCACCAAATGGAGCCCATTATCATGCAACATGGAGAAAACAATTAAAAAGAACACTAAGCAAGAAAGATATATTTGTAAGTATATCTAATTTACCTAGCCTGAATAGTCGGCTAGAACACTAAGCTTGATCCGAACTTGGCGCAACATTGACATTATCTACGCTCAGACATAAAACAACAAAGCTTGGAAGGATTTACCAAGAATCAACATAAATACTTTGTTGCACTAAAAAGGGTGCAGCTTCCGTACCACCTTTTGTCCTTAAACAACCAATTATGAATGGGAGAACCACACAATTTGGGGTTATTAATTTTTTATGCTAACTTTGCCGATGGAAAGAATTATATTTATTTCCCATCGCTAAACAATGCTAATCATAAACAAAAGTTCCAGTCACTTGTCTCTTGATGTAGGTATGGTTGCCCGAAATAAATAGAGTGAGAAGTTAGCTACATCTATATCATGGCAACATGGATAATCTATCGTCTCAAGAAAACAAAAATTGATGTAACACTAAGCTAAGAAAAGAAGTCAATATGTAGTGTGTGTTCTCCTGGTGAGGTATTTCCTATCGTATAAAGCAGTTCTTCAGAACACTACATAAATCTCAAGAGTAAATTTCCATCACAGTGTCGTATTGATTGTGACCAGATTAATATTTAATACAGTATACATGTGAAGAAATATATGAAAAAGGCCACCTGGTTCCAATTATTACCTTTTGGATGGCGAAAATAGGTTGGCCCTGAAAATGGTTTTTGGCTTTTGTGAGGTTTATCATTTGGAGAATAAATAAAGCAAGCCGATAAAAAATCTCATGGTATTACCAACTGACAAAAATACCGGTAATTCAAGAGAAGGTATGACTACATATAACAAATAAGTGCAAAGATTAGTCGTGGACTGTTTTTTATCTGTATTATATACTTTTTTAGTTATAGCTGTATGAACTCACCACTATTCCATTACATTTGAATTTACATCAGCACTACAACCCTGACATGGAAACATCGAATATTTGCTGCTAGCACATAGTTTTTCCCTACCTCAAATTAGACTGCATAAGCCAAGAGATCAATGTCATGATAAGGATCTATAAATCAGACCTCCACAATGGTAATGTTTTTTTCATCTAGAATTTGTAACCCCTAAATTAGAGCCCGTGGAACCGGAAGTTTCTAGTCTTTCTCAGAAAAATGTCAAATTTGAATTATTTTGTACCTAATCATCTACAAACATGTATTGGGCATGGATTGATAAGGCTGTAGTACCTGAATCATATCGACACCTTGCTTATTCGGATTGACTGGAGCTTTTCCAGAGATGTTCTTCGCATGTGATTGGTTTTAGATTTTCCATTTTCCATGCTTGTTGCGAAGCATAGGCACCTTGTACAGAGTACATGCCCTTATCTCCCACGTGGCCACGGTGCATGAATTTGACTTTTTTCTCCACTGTAGGACATGAAGCTTCCATGAATAAATTGATAGTGTGGGCAGAGTTTGCTCTATCCAATTTCTCCAATGGTGCTACTGCCAAGCATTTCCTAGATTTGACGGTCTGACATCATCTTTGCTTGGGTTACTCCGTGAGGGCAGTATCATACTCCAAGGCTAAGATGCGCTGGCCGGGCTCGGGCCCTCGTCATTGGCAGCGACTGTGATCCAAGTCGCTCATCCACCACACCCCTGTTAGCGCGGCTCGCTAGTCAGTTGGCGAAAAGAGGCGCTCAAATCCTTGAGGCCGTCGCCATGCGAGGTAACCTTTGCCCCATCTCCAACTCAGAACAAATAAAGGGAGAAAGGGCGCTCAAATCTGACAAGCACCTTCACCATTTTCTGACTAAGTACTAACTCTGAATCTTGTCGTTAACACCTTCCATCAACCAGGTGAGTTCCATGAGACAAGGGAAATTCTCAGACCAGAGATTGGACGAACAAAGCATTTAATATACTTGCTAAACCACTGGATTTTTGCAAGGTTTGTCTATACTAATTCAACCTATAAATCAAATCTCATTCGCAAAAAAAAAAATCAAATCAAATCTAGCTATTTATTGTTGAACAGAAATTTTTCTCCGCAGCTACTCCAGGCACGAGCATTAATTTATGGGCAGAGATTGGATAAATAACCCGGCAGAAAGGGAGCTAGTTTGACCAGGGGACCTCCTCAATCTCTCCTGTCGCGCGTGACCGTGGCCGTCTGCCGCGCCGGCGGCGACGCGCACATGCGCGACAGATGGAACCGCCTCAATCTGTCCTGCCGCGCATGGCCGTGGCCGCGAAACAGCCTGCACAGCTTGGCGTTGGCGACGAAGAACCTGGGATTTGTAGCGCGAACAGCTGGGAGCACACAGCAGCAGTCGCCTCTAAATTCCCAAAGGAAAACCCAGCCGGACAGCAGGACACCCACAGCACCGTTGAATAACTGCCGTAGCCGAGGAAGAGGAGGGCAGATCCAAATTACTCGCTCGCCGGTAAGACGGAGAAAAGCAGGAGGAAATCCCCACCCGCTGTAAAAAAAAGTTACAGTAGCACCAAGCACATAGCCTATGACGCCTTGGCCCCACAACCAAAAGGGCACGCAAACGGCCTGCGATGGGCCTTGCCGCCCCCACACAGCTAGCGGCATTACACATGCGCACGCCTACCACACGGACCGCCAGCTCAGGAGGCAGCTGTGCCGCACGGGCAGACAGCCAAAACAGCCCACATCCAGAGACAGAAAGCGACACAGGTGCGCTGAGAGCCTTCGCAGCCCATGGAGCTTACAGCTTAATAGAATTATAATAATTATGGCTTTGAACTGAAGTATTATTTTTTTAAAAAACCTTTATTCAGTAGAAAATATTTCAGTAAATGTGCTTAGGTTTCAAAAAAATCCTAACAACATTACTTTTTTAAGTTAAACTTACATTTAATATGTTTTTATACACGCATGCATGTGTCATGTACACGCAGTCACGCACCAACTCCTCATCTCCAGATCCCCTCATTCCTCTCTATTGAAAAAATGAGGAATCACTTTCTCGAGCACTCCATTAGCACCCGTTCCTCTCTCTATTCTTTGAGTTCTCCCTAAAATCTCTATTCGATCTAGTTGCTGCTCCGCTGGGAGTTGCGGGAGTGAGATTCGTTGAGGAGCAGCAGCTTGCGGATTCCAAATCCCGTCGGCCGGAGATTGTGGAGGTTCGCCGGCCGCCATTCATTTCCCCCGTCATTCAGGCTTCTACGCCCGCCACATCGCCGAATAGCAGTGGCCAGTGGTGCATCTCCCAGGATCTCGACCTCTAGCTGCGCAGCTCACCCAGGTTCTACCCTCCCTAGCTGTACAATAACTGCTGCTAACGCCCCTCCTGCTTGAGTCGTGGGTCACAGATAGAGGATTAGACTTGTGCAGATGCCGCTGCGGGTCTCGTCGTCCTCACAAAGGGTGGCGAAGCCGTTGTGCATGCAGCCTAGAGCGATGTTGAGGGTGTCGATTTGGCTCCCTTGCCTGTGACCTCATGATGTCGACGTCCTCAAGGATCTTGTCGTCAAAGCGGACTAAGATGGCGCACCCGAAGATGCTCAGATTCTTTCCGACTGTCCCGGCAATTTGGATGTCAACACCGACCTCACCTTCATTGTGAAATCAAAAACAAAATACCCTGGCAAGGTGAGTATACTTTTTCCGACTTTAAACTTTTTAGTGTTCCATCTTAAATGCCAAATTCAAGTAATTTTTCCCCAAATTCCTAGTTATCACTATATATCAATGAAGTATTTTCTATTTCATGAAATTATATCATACAATTGTATAAATAATTTGGGACTTACGTAAGATAAATCATTAAGTTGGGCCAGTTGGCATGAAACATGCTCCGTCCATGTCACTTTTGCTCTGATCCTTTCCACCACAATGACCTGTTATAGATCAGCTTTGTATGTCTTCCATACTAATGAAATTGAAGTGAAATATGCACCTACCTATAGTTCAAATCATGTAGCCTGCTTCCCTCGACGCATCTCTCTGCTTCACAAAGTCGTTATGTTTCTCTTGCTCATCAACATTTTTGTATTTATTAAGTAAGCGCATAGGGAACAATTAAGAGAAGATTATAATCAGTTTGCTGCACCAAAGGACATCAATGTTGATACCCGAGTTTCACACCAGCTATATATATGATTATATACACTTAAGTGCTTAGCCAATCAGCTATATAGTTTAGATTTGAACAATAATTTTTTGCATATCCTCATTTTTGTCTTTATTCACCACCGAGATCGTAGGCTATTCATCATTAAGAAATCATACATGCTTTAATCCATTTTTTCAAAATTTTGTTTGCCAAACTGGTTTTGAGAGTCTTCAGCAGCATTAATATGATCTACATGTCCCGGATTCCTTTCTATCCTTTAACTCCCGCGTCTCACAGTGGATGCTTCTTCTAAATCATTGTTGTCTTTGCATATATCTACATCTTCAATACCTTCTTCTGGCTCCTTTTTGATGATGATACACTTTGAAGTTTTCTTCAAGGTTCTCTACGAAGGAGAAGAGATTTAGTGTAGAACGTAACTTTTTTTGAATGAGATAATGCATATAAGTTTCTGAAATACCTCATTATCTTTTTGAGTATCAAGTGCCGAATCCTCATTGTCAACCTGAAAGGGACTATGTCTTTAATTTTTTGTTCTTCTTCTCTGCTTGTTAGAATATTCATTGTCATCAACACGACTAAATGTTTTTTTTTTTTTGCATTTTTCCTGGTTTACTACTACTGCTTTTCTTTTCGCATCCATCATCATCCATTTGATCATGTATATGTAGACTCTCACGTTTAGCTCCTGCTGGTCGAGATTTAGCTCATGCTGGCATGACTCTCATGTTTGTAATTGTGTACATGTTGCCTTCTTGAATGTAGGGCCTGAACTTCTCAGTGTAGGATTTACTAATAACTCCATGCATCATGGACCCCTGTTGTATTTGCTGGAGATTGAAACAAAACCATTGGAGATTGAAACAAAACCATTGGAAATAAGTCAGGAAAAGAATTAATTGCAATAAGAGAACCCTTATACCTCCTGATTAATAAGGATCATAACAAGACTAAATAATTTACCATTACTGATCAATATTGAATCTCATAGTGTTGCCGCTCTTTCCTTGATTGTTAATTGCTTTCCTCTACTGGAAGTTTGAATCTCATGCAAGGTTTTGTATGCCATTGCAGATTTCACCATTGAACTGAAACATCAAACAGATAATTATGAATACTTGGTTGAGGATGCTGATTTCGTCACTCGCAGCTGTTGTCTGCATGGTCGTAATCACCTCAAGAAGATAAAGAATGGCACGACTGTGATCACCCAAGAAGATGAACAATTGCTGAAGAAAAAAAGTAGATTAACAACAGCCGGAGAAAGGTTTTGGCGATTTGCATCCAAACCTGGGGTGAGTGTAGTCGATATGAGAGGATGCTATCACGTTCGCGAGGGACGATTTTTCAGATCCCGTGATGCCGATGATGTGATGCTTGAGATGACCGTATGTTGGCAACAACGGAAGAAAGGTTTTGGCGATTCCATTGTGTATAGAGTATACTAGAAGGGGAAGGCGCGCGTTGCTGCGCCCCATTTTGTCCATTATCATTGTGCATGAAGCTCTTGTTGTAGTATGCATTCTGTATTATATTTTTTCCTACAGAATTCAATATATACCAACATGACCCTACAATCCACATGCCGAAATTATCATTATTTAAGAAATATCATCATTTCTTAACCACAAACTAAAGTTCATTTCACATAAGGTAGAAGAACTAACAAGATTAGCAAGGAGACAGAATAATTGTGCATTCGGACATTGTCATTATTCTTCGGGAAAAATATCAAATCTACCCTCATACACATTAGCTCTAGCCATACACCTTGCTACTAAGGTAAGTAGCATACAAGTTGTTTAGTATTCACCTAGGAATTACCGTAGCGTACCAGACACCGTTGACAGTTAACATGTTTTCTATCTATGCATGTTCATACACAATAACAATTTGTGCTTTCTTGAGTTGGTAAAAGCCACTCAATGGGAGCATTTATACAGAATACAAGTCAATTGATATATACGGAAAACAATATGGTGTGGCAGATCTAAAATTTGTATCTTGTATACGCATATACATATATACTACAACCTATACTGAACACTATAACAAAAATGACACAAGAGGCTCGATTCATACTATGCAACATGACAACAAACACCAGAAAAAATATATGGAAGTAGAGGATATTAACCAATCCGTAGAAGGCGGTGATGCATTCAGAATTGCACAGTTAGAAAGATGATCTGAAAAACTATATTTACAAAAAAAATACTACCATATTTGTAGCTCCAAATTCGTATTGCAGCAAATCTATCAAATTTACACATGCCCCTACATAATTCTTTTCACTGGAATACAACTAAGAGGGTTAAACACGGGTAAAAAAGTATATGCAATTTGCTACATTCAAAAAAAAAAATCAGCAAAACATGTGGGTAATTAAGCAATACAGAGCTAATGGTTATGGGTTATATATTCATCAGTTCACATAAAACTGAAACATGTTCCCTCAAGTGCAATTAAGATAGCTAAACAGAGGAAAATGTATACATAACTTGCTACAAATAAAACATTGGTAAGATAATTCTAAATGATCATCACTTGACATGCTAGTTCTATTTTCAAACATAAACTTCCTACAAAAATAACATGGTAAAATAACCGTCTTGTCGAACATGAAGGGACCATATTGTTAGTACCGAATAGGGGTCTATACTAATCATCTTGTTTGAAGACACCAATCTCTCATGTGCAAGTGCATCAAGGATTCTTGACGTTCTAGACATTCATATATCAGACACTCCAGAGTTGTCGGCGTCCCAATTTCAATAACCTGCCAAAGGAGACAGAATAATTGTGCATTCGGACATTGTCATTATTCTTCGGGAAAAATATCAAATCTACCCTCATACACATTAGCTCTAGCCATACACCTTGCTACTAAGGTAAGTAGCATACAAGTTGTTTAGTATTCACCTAGGAATTACCGTAGCGTACCAGACACCGTTGACAGTTAACATGTTTTCTATCTATGCATGTTCATACACAATAACAATTTGTGCTTTCTTGAGTTGGTAAAAGCCACTCAATGGGAGCATTTATACAGAATACAAGTCAATTGATATATACGGAAAACAATATGGTGTGGCAGATCTAAAATTTGTATCTTGTATACGCATATACATATATACTACAACCTATACTGAACACTATAACAAAAATGACACAAGAGGCTCGATTCATACTATGCAACATGACAACAAACACCAGAAAAAATATATGGAAGTAGAGGATATTAACCAATCCGTAGAAGGCGGTGATGCATTCAGAATTGCACAGTTAGAAAGATGATCTGAAAAACTATATTTACAAAAAAAATACTACCATATTTGTAGCTCCAAATTCGTATTGCAGCAAATCTATCAAATTTACACATGCCCCTACATAATTCTTTTCACTGGAATACAACTAAGAGGGTTAAACACGGGTAAAAAAGTATATGCAATTTGCTACATTCAAAAAAAAAAATCAGCAAAACATGTGGGTAATTAAGCAATACAGAGCTAATGGTTATGGGTTATATATTCATCAGTTCACATAAAACTGAAACATGTTCCCTCAAGTGCAATTAAGATAGCTAAACAGAGGAAAATGTATACATAACTTGCTACAAATAAAACATTGGTAAGATAATTCTAAATGATCATCACTTGACATGCTAGTTCTATTTTCAAACATAAACTTCCTACAAAAATAACATGGTAAAATAACCGTCTTGTCGAACATGAAGGGACCATATTGTTAGTACCGAATAGGGGTCTATACTAATCATCTTGTTTGAAGACACCAATCTCTCATGTGCAAGTGCATCAAGGATTCTTGACGTTCTAGACATTCATATATCAGACACTCCAGAGTTGTCGGCGTCCCAATTTCAATAACCTGCCAAAGCATGAATCAACCAATACATCCTCAAGAAGTAAGAGGACAGCCGCACATGAAACACTTACATCCCATTTGTCCATTATAACAGCGGCCTCATGCAACATTTCTCTAGCTTTTCTATTCGTGGTCATGGTTTTAAGGCGTCAGCCTTAACACGCTTAGGGGATAAGGCACCCAGGCAGCGCCTTGGAAATTTGCCCTCCTCAGGCGTGAGAGTCGGGAAAAACTCCTTAGGACACCTTACCGCCTTAAAAACCATGTCTGTTGTACAACCCCGCGCTTAATTTTGTTATACTTCTAAAACCTATTCAAGAAATGGGCAAAAATGTTTCAAACTCAGAAAATTATCCAGCATGTAGATATATATCTAATGTTTCAAAATCCCTATTATAATTTTAAAGAAAACCGCAAGGGATGCCCCAGCTTAAATATGTACCCTGATTTGAATAGGAAATACTCAAGATATTTATAAAATTTTAATTAGCACCATCTTATTAGGATTATCAAATCTTCATTCTCTAGCAGAGTTGTGACTCTTTTAACAGTTACAGCTAGTAGATAAAAACATAATTTTTACCAACATGGATTTCCTTTGCCATAGTAGATGGATAATTAAGCTATGAAAGTAATACAGAGTAGAAATACAACAGGAGAACCTCTCAGAATTATTTTGACTCCGAGGAAAGCCTTCTGGTCTCATACCAAGTGTAGCATATCTCAAAATCTGGTCTCATACCCCGAGGTACTTTGTCGTCCATTGAGGATATGAGACCTAAAAGTGCAAAGAGCGTTAAAGCATGACACCGAAACAAGAATAATAAAAGTAAGTATTCTCATATAGGAGAAAGTACTTACACTGTCCTTGACATGGTTGAAAACAGCCAGTGCCTCCAAAATAGAAGATACCCTAATACACCCACAGAGTAAAACTACATCGAGTCCAGCACCAAAAAATCCTCAGGTGCAAACCCGCAAGTGACAGCAAGCACGTGGCATCTCCATCCACGATTTCGCCACAACCCGGTAAATAGCTGTCAGATACCCCGTAACAGGGCTCCTTAAATGCAACTTCAAAGAGGACATTAGAGAGCAAACTCAAACTGGGTGAATTAGGTACCGTTTCAATTAGCTAAACTTGGTCTTTCAGATTCTAAAAATTAATGAAATATAGAAGAAAGGAACTAAGGACTGCCACTTAAAATCCAAAATACTTTTAGGCTGAAACCTATTCACACTGAAGGTTACTGGAATGCATTTGTACAAATAATTAAATAGTGAAGTTACTATGATTTTTTGCTGGTTTGCTTGTCATAGGTTGTCCTCTGATTCAGCTAGCTCATGAGCGGTCCGTTTCATGAGAGAAAACTAACTGTACATAGTGCAGCCACGCAAAAATTAATACCCCATAAAGTTTTTTTTTCGGTAGGTTCATATCCACAGCCCATGAAAGCATATAATTGAACTATACTAAAGGCTTAATAGTTTCTTGCTAACTCATAAGCTGGCTTATCTGGACAACTGAGTCGCTTTAAATAACAAATAACAGAACATTTACAGGCAAGATCTGAAGATCCAATTTCTCTACATGATCAAATGTCACTGATTAATGTGAGTATGTAAAATAGAAAACCAGTTTCTGCTGATTATGTCCACTGATTAGAAGAGAAAATATTAAGAGGAATATCATGTGCAGGTCACATACCAGTATCTGCACCTGTAAGAATTAACCAATGGTGCCAAGGAGGGGCAGTGATAGCGCTATGCAACAGCGGCATTTGACGTCTGTATCACAAATTTGAACAAATTAAATTTCACGGTAAAGTCTATGGACGAAACAAACCAAATCAAAGTATGATGGACTCTTTTCCCAAGCTCCATGTTCATTTGAACTGGTTTGCTGCTCCACGCCAAGACGCCCCAAATCCTTCTTTCTGTGCTGTTCCTGCAGAAGAAGTTGTTTCTTCAAGGTAGAAAGGGAGAAGAAAATTAAAAGGAGACACTAAGAGGCGGAAAAAGATAAGGGAAAGAGACACGGCCTGTATGTAATCGAGCTGCCGATCCATTGTCGTCCCAAGGACCTGTAGGTGGCTTCCCTTACCCAATGAATCAGCCGCCTCGTGAATCTCGCCGCCGTCTCGACGCTCGTCGGCCGCTTCATCATGGCCCGGACTGCGACCTCCTCAACTTGCCCGTTGGTGGCCCTGGTGACGAAGGTAGGTGGTAGTGCAGGGATGACGGAGTAGAGGACGATGTGGTGGTCGACGAGGCGGCGCAGCGGTGGCGGCTGAGCTTCGGCACGATGGCCGGTGTGGGGTATGGCGGCGGCGGCGGTGGCGAAAAAGAAACTACCTTCTAGGCACCAGATGGGAAGAGAAACGAGGAGACAATGTTTGCAGTGACCCTTACGTGTTGACCCAAACCAACCGACTCTAAAAATTGCGTGCGTAGCTCGACACGTTGCTCTGAACGTGTCATCACACGAGAGGATCCCACGCCTTTGTCGGCCGGACGCACCAGAAGCCAGGATTTCCTGCTCGGTTAGATATTGGAGAGATAGCTGTAGGCATTCCTGTTGTTTGAGTAAGTATTGTCGACGAAGCGTGAGCGTGAAATCACGTCTTTGATATCTGAAGGCATGCTTGTCTTTTAATTTTGTATTGCAGGGGCATGTTTCCTACGTAGACACGATGTACGGTGACTACGATGCATGGAAGTCACTGTACATGGAAATCATGCTCTTCCTCGGCAATTGAGATTATTTTTTCTACAAAGTTTGTTTTGTCCACCTAGAGGGTAGGTCAATCTGTTTGATTCCTAAAGTCAGGACGAATAGTATAGTGAGGACTCCAGATTCAAAAGGTTTCGTTGTTTGTTTTACTTTTGCGTACATGTGCGATATTGACCTTCTAGTCGTGTCCTTTAAGATTTTTTTGTCTCACACGGTTGATCCTACCAGCAAATCAAATATCTAACGGCCTATTTATATTGAAGAGTCCACGTTGTCGTTGCTTATTTTCTTCCATGATAACACCACACGTACGACCTGACTGTATCGTGACAGATTAGTTTTTACGTCTAACGTTTACCTTTTTCTGCACAGTTCATCCTAGCCGTAAAATCACCATCTAACCGCTTAATTAATTTTGATGATGTGGGTTAACGTGGAGCCTTTAAAGGTGCTTCCAATTAGTAAATATAAGATATAAGATTGACCTTCTAGTCGTGTCCTTTAAGATTTTTTTTGTCTCACACGGTTGATCCTACCAGCAAATCAAATATCTAACGGCCTAATTTCAAAAAATATCTAACGGCCTATTTATATTGAAGAGTCCACGTTGTCGTTGCTTATTTTCTTCCATGATAACACCACACGTACGACCTGACTGTATCGTGACAGATTAGTTTTTACGTCTAACGTTTACCTTTTTCTGCACAGTTCATCCTAGCCGTAAAATCACCATCTAACCGCTTAATTAATTTTGATGATGTGGGTTAACGTGGAGGCTTTAAAGGTGCCTCTAATTAGTAAATATAAGATATAAGATTTCCAAATCTTGATTTGAATGCTTTACTTGAAAAATACTTGAGTTGATTTTGTATGCCTAGCTGAAAGGTGTTAAAGAAAAGCGCTACCGGGAGACAACCCGTTTTATTTCTCTGTTTTCTTTCAGTTTTCCTTTTTTTTTCTTTGGTGTCCTTTGCACCTGAGTGTTGTCTATTTCCTTAGCAACCCCTCTGTATATTTTCTTTTGAGTTTTTGTTGAGCCAAGTAAAGCCACTAGTGGAAAGTTGACACTATATTTCGGATTTCTACGCAGGAAACCGATTTCTGCTGTCCACTGTTAATTTCGTTAAAAATCACAGAAAATTCAAAATGACCTGAGCTTTTTTTGTGCTTAATCCTGAGTTATATACGCAAATTTTTATATAAGACAACTTTTGATTTGATTAACAGGAGATTTTTGAAAAAATCGATCTTTACCTGTTGTTCTCTTTTTGATAGATTTCTGCCATTTATCGCATTTGCATCTTAATCTCTTTCTTTTGGTGTTCTTTTGAGAAAAAGAGTTTTGAAATAAGTTGTGACAGTATCTAATATGTTTTTAAGCGTTAGACTTGTGTTGAAACTGAACCATGTGGATTTATTATTTCGATTGCACTAACGTTGCTAATGAAGATTGTGAGAATTTTGATATGAAGGAAGTTTTCAAGGGTCAAGAGAAGAGGATGATATGATGTGATCAAGGAGAGTGAAAATCCTAAGATTGCGGATGCCCCGGTGGTTCATGCAAGAAAATTCCAAGAAGAATCAAGCGTCTAAGCTTGGGGATGCCCAAGGCATCCCCTTCTTCATCAACAAATTATCAGGTCACTTCTAGTGAAACTATATTTTTATTTGGTCGCATCTTGTGTGCTTTACTTGGAGCGTCTTTTATTTTTGTTTTCAGTTTGCTTTTTATTTTGCTTTCAGTTTGTTTTACTTTCATAATAAACTTGGTTGGACCCCAGAATTCTTTTATTGGAGAGTGACACGCTCCGCTTTTTCTTGAGAATACGTTGTATTCTTAATCTCTGTCTAGCAGCTGCATTTATTCAGATCCTGTTTTGCATGCATCTCTTATTAGAGCTATTAGTTTTAGTAGTATTATTTGATTACCCTCATGTTTTCTTGTTGTATCATAAAGAGTATTTTTGTTAAAGCATGTTTTGTATGGTGCTTGTTAGGAGAAACAAAAAAACTGCGGCTTGAAGTGGAATTTATAACAGTATTAGTAGAAGCTTGTATAGACTGTGGCTAGGACTTTTTCATGCCATGATAAATGTTATTTTAGTTTTGAAGCCTTGTGGTTATTGAGTAGCATGATTAGCCTCAAATAGCTGAGAGTTTTTAATATGTATTGAAAGATTCATGAGTTGTTCTTGTCATAGTAAAGCATCAATATATGGTATTCTCTTTCGAATGTTTTATTTGGTTGACTTGGCGCATACTCACACCATGTTTATGACTACAAAACAGTCACGAATAGCCTCCATGACCACTTAGGATTTGAACTTGTGATATTTCTTATGTTTTAATTAATGATGCTTATGTCGCTATGCATGATTATGGCTCTTATGCTCTCTTGATTTGTCGCTCCCAGTCTTTTGCTAGCCTCCACATGTACCGAGTATGAGCTCTACTTGTGCATCCAAACTCCCTTAAACCAAAGTTTTTCCCATTGTGTCCACCATACCTACCTACATGTGGTATTTAACTGCCATTCCAAAGTAAATTGCTCATGTGTTACCTTTAAAACCTTCAAAATTACTCATGCTTTATGTTCCTGTTTGTTGCTCATGAGGACGTAAATAGAGAATCTTTATCTCACTTGTTGATTGGATTTCACACCCTGGACTAGTGGCTTCATACTCTTATCCAAATGATAGAAGAGATGGCAGCGGGGTGCCCAGCCCCAAATTAATGCATACAAATTCTCTTCACTATTTTTGCCCCTGATTTATCAGTCAAAGCATAATTGTGTAAAAAAAAGAGAAAGAGGGATGACCTTCTACACCAGTTGCATCCTTCACCATGGGAGCCGCTCTTGTGAATCCAGTTAACTTGTGACGTATTGTATTTTCTGTTTACCATTCGTTGACATTAGCATACATCTCCCAAAATATAGACACTCCTCCACGGCATGTGATTGTTTGCAGGCACCCGAGGATTCGGTTAGCCATGGTTTGTGAAAGCTGGATGGGAGGAGTGTCAAAGTTTTAATACCTTTGTTTAATAAAATAAAAGATCTAGCACATCAGTGATCCCTGCTCGCCTCTGCGAAGGGCCTTTCTTTTACTTTTATGTTGAGTCTCCATCTTCCAACTTTATGCATAGTTGAGAGAGCATTTTTGCCATTCTGAGTTCTATATGCATTTGTCCCATAAGCATCAATAATTACTTCATGATGTGATATTATTTGTTTATAAATTATTTGTTCTAGTCTTCCTCTTGAACTTTGAAGGTGTCCTGGCATTTATGTTTTGCCCTGCTTTTAAGGACTAGTGAAATATCACTTTGCCATGCTTTCTCTATACCTGAAACAAACGTTTACCTTTCTTTCCATTATTATTCATGATCCTTTATTTGAGTTACTCTTCGTGATGCAAAGTAATTGCTATGCTTTATTATTAAACTTTTATTTATCATGCATGTGTTTAAAATCTTATGATCTCAGCGTGCATATGCTTTTACATTAGATTGATCAAGTTTGTGTTAGTAGCATGTCACCTCAGAAATTATTGTTTTATCGTTTACCTACTCGAGGACGAGTAGGAACTAAGCTTGGGGATGCTTGATACGTCATAAACGTATCCCAAATTTCTGATGCTCCATGATCATATTATGCCAATTGCTACATGTTTTCTCCCTTATTTATAGCATTTTTATACGTTTTCTGGACTAACCTATTAACAAGATGCCATAGAGCCAGTTCCCTGTTTTCTGCTGTTTTTTAGTTTCAGAAAAGTTTTTCTGGAAATATTCTCGGAATTGGAAAATTTGAAGCCCGGAAGTCCTATTTTCCCCGGAAGAATCCAGAAGACCAAAGAGGGGCAGCAGGGGGGCCACACCATAGGGTGGCGCGCCCCCCTGGCCGCGCCAGCTATAGGTGTGGGCCCCCTAGAGCGCCACCGCCTTCGCCCTTTCGCCTATTTAAGCCTTCCGGATGGAAAACCTTAAACACCTGATCAAAAACCCCGAAAAAGTTCCGCAGCCGCCGTCACCGTCAACCGTAGATCAAGGGGTTCTGAAGCTGTTTCCGGCACTCTGCCGGAGAGGAGATCATCACCGGAGGCCTCTTCATAACCATGCCTGCCTCCGGAGTGATGCATGGGTAGTTCATCCTTGGAATACGGGTTCGTAGCTGTAGCTAGATGGTTGTCTTCTCCTCATATGCCTCCATGTTTAGATCTCGTGAGCTGCCTATCATGATCGAGATTGATCTTATGTAATTCTCTGTGCTGTGTTTACTGGGATTCGATGAATATTGACCTTATGCCAAGTTGATTATAGTCTTTATTTGCATATGTTATTTGTGATCTTGCATGCTCTCCGTTGCTAGTGGTTATTCTGGCCAAGTAGTTTCTAGTGACTCCAAGAGGGAGTATTTATGCTCGATAGTGGGTTCATGCCTCCTTGTTGCCTTGCTCGAGTGAAAGAAACGTGAAGGGGGAGGATGTGTTGTTGCCATTAGGGAGAAAACAGCGGTGAGAGTGCCCGCGTGCATAATCATTGCTTACATTACACACTTTGTTTAATGCAATTATCTGTTGCTTGCAACTTAATACCCTAGGGGGTTCGGATGATAACTTGAGGGTGGATTATTAGTCATAGATGCAGATAGATGTCGGTCTATGTATATTGTTGTAATGCCCGCACTAAATAGCATAGTAATCTTCATGTCATATTGTGCACCACGATGCAACCTTCATTTGTCAGTTGCCCAGCTGTAATTTTTTCACCCAGCATGCTATCTTTTATGGAGAGACACCACTAGTGAAACTATGAACCTCGGTCCATTTTTCCACACTGTTAAACAAACCACAATAATTTCATGCTTTCTTTACTTTCTGCAAGCATACACTATTTTCCACACTACACGTCTAATCTTTGTTTTCAGCAAGACTGGTGATATTGACAAACTCACTATACTATTGGGGCAAAGTATTTTGGTTGAGTTGTGTGCAGGTTCCACGTTGTTGCAGACACCAGTGAAGCGCCAGCACCACCGTCAGTGGCATCAACCTTCCGAAGATTCTCTTTCTCCTACTGGATTGATAACTCTGGTTCTTAACTAAGGGTAAAACTTCCTACCGTTGTGCTCAGCACACCCTCCTCTTGGGGTATCCCAACGAGTGCAAGATCTGCACCATCAGTGTCTGCCAACAATCACATACCATGGAGGAGTGTCTATTTTTTTAGAGAGGTGTATGCTTATGTCAACGAATGGTAAACATAAAATACAGTACGTCACAAGCCAACTAGACTTCACAAGAGCTCCTCCCATAGAAGGACACATCTGGGTAGAAGTTCACCCCTCTTTCTCTTTTGTTTACACAATTATGCTTTGACTCATAAATCAGGGGCAAAAACAGTGAATAGAATTTGTTGTTATTAATTTGGGGTTGGGCACCCCGCTGCCAGCTCTTCGATCAATTGGATAAGCGAATGAAGCCACTAGTCCAGGGTGTGAAAGTCCAATCAACAAGTGAGATAAAGATTCTCTATTTATGTCCTCATCAGCTAAAACAGGAGCACAAACCAGGAGTAATTTTGAAAGTTTTAAAGGTAACACATGAGCAATTTACTTTGGAGTGGCGATTAAATACCACATGTAGGTAGGTATGGTGGACACATTTAGCATACTTTGGTTTTTGGGAGTTGGATGCACGATTAGATCCATATTCAGTACAAGTGGAGGCTAGCAAAAGACTGGGAGCGACAAATCAAGAGAGCATAAGAGCCATAATCATGCATAGAGACATGAAAATCATTAATCAAAGCATAAGTGGTACCACAAGTTAAAAAACTAAATGATCATAGAGTCTGTAAGTGACTGGTTCATAGTCATAAACATGGTGTGATCATGCGCCAAGTCAACCAAATAAAAAATTCAAAGGAGAACACCACAAATTTATGCTTCAATATGACAAGAACAACTCATTATTCTTTCAAAGGCACATTAAACACTCTCAGATATTTGAGACTAATCATGCTACTAAATAACCACTATGCTTTAGAATTAAATTAACATCTAGCATGATACGAAAAAGTCTAGCCACAGTCTATACAAGCTTCTACTTGCACAGTTATAAATTCTACTTCAAGCAGCAGTTTCTTTTCCCAACAAGCACCATACAAAGTATGTTTTAACAAAAAAATCTCTAAATGATACAGCAAGAAAACATGAGAGTACTCACATAACACTACTAAAACTAACATCTCTGAATAAGAGATGCAAATAAAACAAGAGCTAAACAGGAATTTTGCAGCAGCTAGAAGAAAAACTAAAAATACGAGCATAACAAGTATTCAAATGAAAAAGAGGAGCGTGCCTCTCTCCCAAACAAGAAATACTAGGGTCCAACTATATTATTTCAGAAAGGAGAACAAAAAAAACAAGAGAAAACAAAATAAAAACAAACAGACGCTCCAAGTAAATTTCATATGATGTGACCGAATAAAAATATAGTTTCACTAGAAGTGACCTGATAGATTGTTGATGAAGAAGGGGATGCCTTGGGAATCCCGAAGCTTAGATGCTTGAGTCTTCTTATAATTTTCTGGGATGAACCACGGGGCATCCCCAAGCTTTGACCTTTCACTCTTCTTGATCACATATATCACCCTCTTCACTTGACTTTTGAAAACTTCCTTCACACCGCACTCAAAGAGTAATTCGCATTAGAGGGTTAGCGCAACAATAAAAAAAACCATGGTTTATGTATGGGAACAAGTTCTATTGATACTTTTCAACATTATCTACAGTCACTGATATTTCGTGAAGCAAAGAAATCCACTTGACATCGTAAAAGAGCAAATGCAAGAAAAATGGTAGAATCTGCCAAAACCAGGACAGTCTGTAAAGACGAATTTTTCGAGGCACTTATGTTGCTCAGATCGAAAAACTTAAAGAACAAAAAAGTTGCGTAATTATCTGAGGAATAAGCACACAAAAATTAGCTCCTTCTGATTTTCCTGTGAATTATAAGATATTTTACGGTGCACAGCAAAAATCTGTTTCCTGCGCAGAAATCCAAAACCAACTCCAACTTTCGTTAGAAACTTTACTTGGCACAACTAATACATGAAAATAAAGATACAAAGGAGTTGCTGCAGAAGTATACAACCCCTTGACTCAAATAAAACAGAGAAAAGCAAAGCAAAAAATAAAACCATGGGTTATCTCCCAAGAAGTGCTTTTCTTTAACGCTTTTTAGCTAGGCCTAGAAAAGTGTTATCAAGTGTTTTCAAGTGAATAAGCATTCAAATAAAGATTTGGAATTTCCTTAATAATGCATTGTATTTTATCTAAGTGAGTTTCAGAGGTTCGTCTCTTAGAGCTTTTAGGCTTACTATTCTCATCAAATAAGTTTTCAGGAACAATCCAATCAAAATTCTTTTCTTGGGCTTTATGCAGTGCTACCAATTTAAAGGGGATTGGTATTTTCTCATCCTTTTGATTTTAGATTCAGTTTTTACAAGATCACCAACAATTTCTACACATGAACCTAGCATATTGAAACAATCAAATACTTTTCTAGCTTCTATAGCAACATCTCCAAATTCTTTAAGCATGGTTTCTAAGATAAAATTCCTTTTCTCAATATCTTCAATGTTATTCAAGTTGAGGAACATATGCTGCAGTATGGGATGGAGGTTAACAAACCTAGCTTCTAACATGTGAATTGAAGAAGTTGCATCAGTTTCATAATTTGGAGCAAGTTCTATTATTGATTTTTCCTCAAACTTGTCATGCTTAGTAACATGATTAAAGAATTCTTCAATGGTATCCTTTCCAAGTATAGAACCACTACAAATTGGAAGGTCTTTCAAGGTAAACTTAGGGAACAACATGATGAAAAATAACAAAGAGGTAACATAGGTAACAACTAGAATAGGAACTAATTTTTTGTGTTCTTTATAAAGAGAAGCAAACAAGACAAAATAAAATAAACTAAGAAAAACTAAAACAAAGTAAAGAGACTGGAAGTGAGAGACTCCCCTTGCAGAAATTCTCTTCCTCCACGGAAATGGCGCCAGAAAACTTGATGTGTCCCTCGACGGGAGGCTGACGTTGGTAAACCCCAAGAGAAAGGTTGTGAAGAGTGCAGCGGCAAGTTTTCCCTCAGACAAGAAATCTCTGAAGGTTGATGCGGGTGAGGTGGCAGAGCGCACTACCGGTCCAGCACCAACGTGGAACCTACACAACACAATCAAATCACTTTGCCCCAACGAAGCAGTGAGGTTGTCAATCTCACCGGTTTTGTTGAACCCAATGAGGTTAAATGTGTGGTGTGGAAAAAAATATGAGAACAGTATGAAAGCAGGAGCAGCAGTGTGAAAACAGTGGAAGCAGTGTGAGTATTATCAGTATGAGAAAATGGACCGGGGTCCACAGTTCAGTAGTGGTGTTTCTCCGTGAAAGATAAATAACATGTGTGGTGAACAAATTACATTTGGGCAATTGACAAAAATGAAGGTTGCACCGTAGTGCATATGCAAGACATAAAGATTACAGCGTGATTCATGCGGGCATTACAACAAATACATAGACCATCATCCAACTGTATGTATGACTAATAATCCACCCTCCGAATATCATCCGAACAAACATTGGGTATTAAGTTGCAAGCAAAAGATTATTGCAGTAAGCAAACTGTGTAATGTAAACAATGTAAACTAAGTAAACACCGTTGTTGTTTCCCTAATGGCAACGACACATCCTCCATCTGTCACGTTTCTCTCACTCGAGCACAGATGCAAAGGAGGCATGAACCCACTATCGAGCAGAAATACTCCCTCTTGGAGTTACTAGCATCTAAGTGGCCAGAGCATCTACTAATAATGGAGAGAATGCAAGATCATAAACAACATATGCATGAAGATAACATGATAGATTGATAATCAGAAGACATAGCATTCAACATTCATCAGATCCCAGCAAACACAACATGTAGCATTACATAAAGATGATCTCGATCATGTAGGGAAGCTCACGAGATCTAAACATGAGGTACAAAGTGGAGAAGACAACCATCTAGCAACTGCTATGGACTCGTAGTCCAAGGATGAACTACTCACGCATCACTTCGGAAGAGGGCATGGTGGTGTAGACCCCTCTGGTGATGAATTCCCCTCCCTGCAAGGTGCCGGGGAGAGCTCCAGAACCCTCCTGATTTCGGGATGACGATGACGGCGGCCTCGGGTGTTTCTCGAGAAAAAGTGGTATATATTAGGGTTCACGTATCAGGGGAGATTATATAGGCGAAAGGGGGATGGTGGTCGACGCCCGAGGGGCCCACACCACCCCCAGGCGCAGCCAGGGGCGCCGCCCTATGGTGTGGCCCCCATGTGGCCCCCCTCCGGGCCTCTTTGGGACTCCGTGGAACCTTCGGGAATTCTAAGACTTCCGGGCTTTGAATTTTCCAATTTCGAGAATATTTCCAGAACAACTTTTCTGAAACTAAAAATAGCAGAAAACAGGGAACTAGCTCTGTGGCATCTTGTCAATAGATTAGTCCAGAAAATCAATAAAAATAACATAAAGTATATAGCAAACATGTAGGAAATAACATGAAAACAACATGGAACATCAGAAATTAAGGATACGTTTATGACGTATCAGGCATCTTGTTATTAGGTTAGTCGGTGAAAACATCCGGAAAACAAAGGAAAACGGTAGAAAACATGTGGAAAATAAAAGGTATCGAAAAGAAAACAAGCATGGAGCATAAAAAATTATAGATACGTTTGCAGCGTATCAAGGGGTAACGGGGTTTCGTAAGAGTTCCGGGGGACTTTCCTTATATGGAAACGGTGCCAAAGGGGGGAAAATTTCCACCTATGGGCAAAACCTAATTTTAGGAAATGCCAGGTGGGTCCCATGGTCTCACAAAGTGCACAAGTTTTCCATAGGAATTTTCCCGAATTTATTAGAGAAATAAATGAGTGGGAAAAAGAAAAATAGAAAAGGGGGATGATAAGGGGTGGCCCAATCTTCTCGATGAAATCTCATTGATAACTTGATTGATAACTCGTGTCTCACCAAAAACTTACCGGCTGATCCTTGATGCCAATGCAACAGTTTGCAACCCATTGGGTATTCTCAACACCACACGCTTGCACAACGTAGCCACCGACTACGAGGTTGTCCTGTACCATCTTATTCACAGTGGAACAACAGGTAACACGCAATTTTGCAATGGTAACAATACTTCAAGATGAATGCTTACAAGGTGCAAGTTCAATCTGAAAGTCATGGGTTTATGTCTAACATAGTCTACTTTGCTAATCCGCAGCCTAGGGTATTTATGAGGGGGTATGGGTGCGGCCACAAGGTGTCTTCCGCAAGCACCCATGCCCAACCCGAATAGGTTTCTACTTTGGACTCGGTTTGGACTCTAGGGATACAAACCGAGCCACAAAAGGTTCGTCCACTTTGGGGGCACGCAGGCCCACCCTAACTATGGTGCAGAAACAATGTGTTGGGCGCCTCCTCCTTCTCTCCCATGTGATGCCTCCCTCTCCTTCCTCAAGCACATGCTGTTTTCTAGCTCATGGGTCTTGTTTTCTACCATGTACATGTTGTTTTCTTCAAGTGTAGACTTTTTTCCAGCATCTTCTCTTTTTTTTCAACTTGAACATGTCGTTTTCTCCAAGTAGAATCTTGTTTTCGAGCTTCTTTTCCTTGTTTTTCAGCTCCTCTTGATGTTCTACTCCAAGCATGTTTGTGTGTATCAATAAACCTGATCATATATAAATGCATAGATTTAGGTAGTATAAATTCTCATAATCAGAAACATCATATTCTAATAGGAGTGAATTCACATGTTGTTCTAATAACTTGGTCCTTGATCTTGTCATTGGTCCAAGTCTCAGTCCATCATTGTTATCTTGAACATGAGCATCGTCGTGTGTATTAATATGTGACGAACTAGGGATGTCCTCATCATCCTCCCCCTCCCTTGAAAAGGCGTCGACCTCGACGCAACAAGGTCTCCCTAGTAAGGTGTCAAATCAGCCACATTCAAAGAATTACTAACACCAAACTCTTCAGCTAGGAGGTCTATCTTGTATGCATTAGCATTGATCTTCGAAATCACTCTATATGGACCACCACCTCTAGGCATCAACTTGGACTTGCGCAATGTGGGAAACCTATCCTTGCAAAAATGAACCCACACCATGTCTACTGACCGAAATATTACCTCCTTCCTCTTCTTGTTAACTCTCTCAGCCACATGTCTTTCTTTCTTCTCTATTGCCTCCTTTGTCTTCTCATGGATTCTTCTCACAAAATCAGCTCTTTTTTATGCCTCCATGTTAGCTCTCTCTTGTATGGGA
Source organism: Alopecurus myosuroides (assembly GCA_028641055.1). Taxonomy (NCBI): domain Eukaryota; kingdom Viridiplantae; phylum Streptophyta; class Magnoliopsida; order Poales; family Poaceae; genus Alopecurus; species Alopecurus myosuroides. The sequence goes on from JAPCYS010001072.1 coordinate 108,716, forward strand.
AGTGGCAGCAAATCAAGTGGTGTTATTAGTTTGAAACCATACACCACCTCAAACGGGCATAACTAAGTAGTGGAGTGGACAACCCTGTTGTAGGCAAACTCGACATGAGGTAAACACTCCTCCCACTCCCGCAGATTTTTCTTGATCATGGCTCGCAACAATGTAGATAATGTGCGATTCACCACCTCCGTTTCTCCATCGGTTTGGGGGTGACAAGTAGTAGAAAATAGCAACTTTGTCCCCAGCTTCCCCCTAGTGTCTTCCAGAAATAGTTCATAAACTTCACATCTCGATCAGAAACAATAGTCTTGGGTATTCCATGTAATCTCACTATGTCCCCGAAAAACAAATTAGCAATATGCGACACATCATCGCTCTTGTGGCATGCAATAAAATATGACATCTTAGAAAACCCATCCACTGCCACAAATATAGAATCATGTCCTATTTTAGTACTCAACAACCCTAACACAAAATCCATACTAATATCTTCCCATGGTGTAGTAGGTGCAGGAAGAGGAGTATACAAACCATGAGGCTTCAATTTTGATTTTTTTTGCTTTGTTGCAAGTGATGCAACGCTGCACAAACCTATAAACATCACGCCTCATATCTGCCCAATAGAAGTTATCAACTAACATAAGCAATGTTTTCTCACGTCCAAAGTGTCCCATCAATCCACCACTATGAGATTCATGCAATAACATCAAACATAAAGAACACTCGGGAACACATAATTTGTTAGCTCTAAACATAAACCCATCATGTATATGAAAATTTTCCCATGCCATAACATTAGCGCATTTAGAAAAAGGCTTAGAAAATTCATTATCCTCGGCATATAATTCTTCAAACCCTCCAAACCCAAAACTTGCACATGCAATTTCGTGAGCAACATATTTTTCCTAGGCAAGGCATCATCAACTACGTTATCTAATCCTTTCTTATGTTTAATAATGTATGGGAAAGACTCTATGTACTCTACCAATTTAGCATGTCTTTTACTAAGATTAGATTGGCTCTTTAAAAAATGTAATGCCTCGTGATCAGAGTGTATGATAAATTCTTTTGGCCACTTATGTGTGTGAACACACATTCATTGGGAGACCCCAGGAGGAAGGTATGAAGAGTGCAGCAGCAAGTTTCTCTCATAAAGAAACCAAGGTTGAATCGACCAGTAGGAGGAAGGAGTCACTTCAAAAGGTTGATGCAGCTAAGGTGGCATGGCGCACTACTGCTTCAGCAACAACGTGGAACCTACACAACACAATCAAATCACTTTGACCCAACGAAGCAATGAGGTTGTCAATCTCGCCGGTTTTGCTGAACACAAAGAGGTTAAACGTACGGTGTGGAAAACAATATGAAAACAGTATGAAAGTAGTAGAAGCAGTATGAAAGCAGTGTGAAAGCAGTTGAAACAGTGTGTGTATTATCAGTATGAGAAAATGGACCGGGATCCACAGTTCACTAGTGGTGTCTCTCCCTGAAAGATAAATAACATGTGTGGTGAACAAATTACACCTGGGCAATTGACAGAAATGAAGGCTGCACCGTAGTGCATATGCAAGACATAAAGATTATTATGTGATTCATGCGGGCATTACAACAAAATACATAGACCTCCATCCAACTGCATCTATGACTAATAATCCACCCTCTGAATATCATCCGAACAAACGTTGGGTATTAAGTTGCAAGCAACAGATTATCGCAGTAAGCAAAGTGTGTAATGTAAACAATGTAAACTAAGTAAACACCATTGTTTTCTCCCTAATGGAAACAACACATCCTCCATCCGTCACGTTTCTGTCAGTCGAGCACAAATGCAAAGGAGGCATGAACCCACTATCGAGGATAAATACTCCCTCTTGGAGTTACTAGCATCTACTTGGCCACAGAATCTACTAATAATAGAGAGCATGCAAGATCGTAAATAAGATATGCAAGAAGATCCCAACAAACACAACATGTAGCATTACATAAAGATGATCTCGATCATGTAGGGCAACTCACGAGATCTCAACATGAGGTACAAAGTGGAGAAGACAACCATCTAGCTACTGCTATGGACCCGTAGTCCAAGGATGAACTACTCACATATCACTTGGAGGAGGGCATGGTGGTGTAGACCCCTCCGGTGATGAATTCCCCTCCCGGCAGGGTGCCGGGGAGAGCTCCAGAACCCTCCCGATCTCGGGATGACGATGACGGCGGCCTCGGTTTTTTCTCGGGACGAAGTGGTATATTTTTAGGGTTATCATATAGGGGGGCATAAATAGGCGCAAGGGCAAAGGCGGTGGAGGCCCGAGGGGCCCACACCACCCGCGGGCGTGGCCAGGGGCGCACCGCCCTATGGTGTGCCCCCTGTGGCCCCCCTCCGGGCCTCTTCGGGACTCCGTGGAACCTTCGAGAATTCTAAGACTTCCGGGCTTCGAATTTTTCAATTCCAAGAATATTTCCAGAACAACTTTTCTGAAACTAAAAACATCAAAAAACAGGGAACTGGCTCTATGGCATCTTGTCAATAGGTTAGTCTTGAAAATCGATAAAAATGACATAAAGTGTATAGCAAACGTGTAGGAAACAACATGAAACATCAGAAATTAAGGATATGTTTATGAGGTATCAACATCCCCAAGCTCAGTTCATACTCGTCCTCGAGTAGGTAAACAATAAAAACACATAATTTCTGAGGTGACATGCTACCAACATAAACTTGATCATCAATAATGTAAAAGCATAAGTAAGCTGAGATCATAGAATTCAATACAAGCATGACAAATAAAATTTTAACAATAAAGCATATCAATCACCTTGAATCATGAGAAGTAACACAAATAAAAGATCATGAACAACAATGCATTGAAAGATATATGTTTGCTTCAAGTATACAGAAAACATGGCAAAGTGATATTTCGCTAGTCCTTAAGAGTGGGGCAAAACATAAATGCCAGGACACCTTCAAAGTTCATGAGGAAGACTAGAACAAATAATTAGAGAACAAACCATAACACATCATGTATCAATTAATAATGTTTCCAGGACAAATGCACATTAAACTCAGAAATGGCAACTATGCTCTCTCAACTTTGCATATAGTTAGAAGATGGAGACTCAACATAAAAGTAAAATAAAGGCCCTTCGCAGAGGGAACCAGGGATCAACTCATGTGCTAGAGCTTTTTATTTTATTAAACAGAAGTATAAAAGGTTTGACACTTGATGGAGGGATGATAACCCGGTAGGCTAACGCCAAGGAGTAACTCGGCCCAAAGGACGTTGCGCAAGACCCGTCTTAGGATAAAGGAGCTTCTAGAAGGCCCAGGAACGTAGGCCTCGTAACCCGGATTGTGGGTTCCGGTAAGGAAGTTTAGGGTTTGTAAGCAGTGTCCGGGTAGGATTCAGAGTACGCCTTGGAGAGCAAGCCAGGGGGTCCGGATGTTATGTAAGCCGGTCCCTAGGTTAGGGTTGGAGGAGAGTTTTGAGCGTGAGCAAGAACACGATCGCTGGATTGCGAGGTATCGAGTATCCATTGTAACACGAGAGTCGAGATAATATATTTAGATCGGAGACTCGGCGACTTGGTTGCCGGCTACCAGATCGCATATCACCATGGTTTCCCTTGAGCTAAACCCTCTCCCAAACACCAGAGTCGATTTGCCCCAAGACAAGTTACCCCCGGTAACGTCTGCCGTGATTATCCCACGACAGTTGGCGCCCACCGTGGGGCCTACGTCCAAGGCTGTTTACATCACGGGAGAAGCTCGGGAGAACATGAAGAACCTCGTCGTTGGCGAGATCTAAACCAACCCCGAAGGAGAGAAGATGGTGGAGGACTTTGGCTGGGGGCCAGAGTCGGATCTGCTCGAATCCGGATCTGTCGTGACAATCGGCCGGATCAACGTCTTCATTGGCATGGTACGTGCGTCCGGTTCAATCCCTGACGATTTTGGATTTGATTCTGTGTCAGGGGAGGCCACCTGCGTTCAGTCTGATGGAGAGGAATCGGTCGGAACAATAGATCCGACAGAAGAGCCCACCACGAAGAGGGAACAGCCGGAGGAGCCGGCATGGACCCCGCGTGGCCGGGGTACGAGAGGAGATGACACCGAGTCTATCTTGCACCTGCTGGAGGACCGGTACGAGGAAGATAGCAGTGATCAGGAAGAATACGAATCTGCGCCAAGCATTGTGCGACAGGTCGCGGTCTACACGGCCCCTGCAACCAATCTTAATCAGGGGAACGTGACCGCGGCCGCCGTCGGAGCAGCACAAGCATTGGCCCAGCAGCAAAATCCGGTTGACGGAAACCCGGTTTTAACCCGGGTTGACGGAGAATCGGCTTCAGTTACCAGCCGAGCGGCGGATAGTGAGTTGCAGGCGAACACGTTCGGATATCTGGCAAACCGGACACCAGGGGCGGGTCCTTCAAACCCACAACACCCGGCCCTGTTCAACAACAACCTGATCCTAGATCCCACCGTTCTAGCCACGGTCATAACCCCGGAAAACGCGGTGGAACGTGTTAGGGATCTAGATGTAGCCCGTCGTGCATTGGAGCAACAAAGAAGGCAAGTGGAAGCAGAAAAACAAGGGGTAGCTGCGCGCCAGCGTGATCTGGATGCATTGGAGAACCGGCTCCGAGAAGAGACAACCAGGGTGCGTCAAAGGCACCAGACCAGATTACCGGCAACGGGTGGAGTCATAAACCCGGCCGCACTATTCATCACACCTCAGGAGCAGCCGATTCCAGTGGTGAACCAAGGAACTGTACATCAACACGCAACTGGAGGAGCACAGCCGGTAAACATGCAGGTCGGGTTACCCATATTACAGACTGGAGCTACTACCGGCAACACATTACCACCACCACCACCATCACGATTTCGCACGCCAGCAGGTCATTACAACAACCCCATGGATAATGTGTACGCAGCAACACTCGCATTGAATCAAATCCCCGTGAGAGAGTCACCCCACGCAGAGGAGACCCGGCGGGCGATAGATCTATTGCGCACTGCGGTGGCGCAGCAAGTTAATTACCCAGATAACAGAAGTGGAATGCATGGGACACCATATATCAGCCAGCAACGAGTCAATACCGGCAATATTCAGACAAGTTCAGCGCGGCGGAGGGCAGAGCAGCAGCAAATGCCGCCTCCTCCCCGCGTCCAGGCCGTACCAGCAGCATCAGCAGCGCAAGCTATTGTGGACAGTTCCAGAGCTAGGAGAGCCGCGGCCGGGTATGCGGTGCACGGACCAGTAGCAGTGCCGCGTCCAGCTGTACCCCCCGCAGGATCGCACGTTTCCCGAGTAAGGCCAGTTCCGATTAATCTCGCTGGGCCTAAGTGTCTGTCGGATAACATCAGGGTTGAGCCTTACCCGGATAAATTCAAGGAACCGGGTAAGGTAGTGAATTATGAGCCGACTATGGATCCGGAAACATGGTTGAGCAGCTATGAGATGGCTATGTCGATTCGCAACGCATCTGAAAATTTTCAAGCCAAGTTCATGTACTTAATGATGTCAGAGGGAGCAGCCAAGTTATGGTTCACTAATCTACCGGAAGGATCTATCAAGTCATGGGAGGAGTTGAAAACTGCATTTATCAAGCACTTTCATGGGACGTGCAGAAAGCTATTTACTATTGATGACCTAGAGCGGTGCGTCCAGAAGAAGGGAGAATCGGCGCGCAGCTGGGTGCGCCGAGTTATGGAGATACTTCACTCATCCACAGATATTCAGCCCAAGGATGCGTTACAAGCTATGGCAAAGACGTGCAAGTACATACCTTTAGTGCAAAAGTTAACTCGCATGAAATCTAGTCAGAATGCTTCAGAGGTTACGATGGGAGAGCTAATGGACGCATACAACAAACACGCGGCAACGGATACCACAGAAGAGGACGTCGATGACAAGAAAGAAAAAGCAAACACAAGTAACAATGGAAGAACCGACAATGGATCAACGCCGGGTAATAATGGAGGTAACAATGGGAACAACCAGAACAAGCGCCCGTTTGAGGGAAGCTCCGAGTTTGTCGCTAGTACAGAAGCCGGGTCTTCAAGACCCAGGGCAGAAGGAAATTTCAATGGAGGAAACCATAACGGAGGAAATTATCAAGGACCGCCAAGGCCGGGTAACAATTGGGATATCTTCAGAATGGCGTGCCCAAAGCACAGCAGGAACGGTAGGCCGGCTAATCACTCATTGGAGCAATGTGCGGACCTACAGAGATGGAAGAACGAGGAAGTAAACAAGGCCATGCGGGGTGCAGGTCGGGGAGGAGGACCGGGCCCGGGCGGAAACCCGGGCAACGGCCCACCCCCAGCCGGTAACCCGGCAGGCGGAAACCCGGGTAATAACCAGGGGGAGCTGGAGGTTTCCAAGCCAACCCCAAGCAATTGGGACAATACCGCGTGCATACTACAGGAATTTCCAACAAGGATAAAAAGATACTGAAAAAGGCGGTAAACTCAGTTGCCTCGGCCGTTCCGAGATACCTGAGATGGTCGGAGCAGGATGTAACGTGGAGCAGAAGGGATCACCCGGAAAGGATAGAACACCAGGGAGTCTTAGCATTGGTGGTTGCGCCGCAGGTTAATGGTTATGAGCTGAAAAAGGTCTTAATGGACGGCGGTAGTAGCATCAACATCTTATATTGGGAAACCTTTCTACGTATGGGTCTCAAGGAGTCCCAGCTACAGAAGAGTTCAACAGTTTTTCACGGGATAGTACCGGGTCACTCAGCGTGCCCCGAGGGAAAAATCACATTGGAGGTAGCCTTTGGAGAATCGAAGGATAATTTCCGGGTTGAGTGGCTCACCTTCGAGGTGGTCAAGTTGCGCAGCCCTTATCATGCGCTATTCGGAAGACCGACTTATGCTAAGTTCATGGCCAGGCCGTGTTATGTGTATCTACAGCTAAAAATCCCGGGTCCCAAGCAGACCATCACCATACATGGGAGCCGGGATATAGCGGCTGATTGCGATGAAGGAGATGCGGCAATGGCTGAACAAGCTTGCAGAAAAGAGGAACTCAAGTATTACCGGTCTCAAGTAGACCCGGATGACAGAACAACGTTAAAAAGGCCGAATACTGAAGATGAGAGAGAGAAGTTCAAGGCAGCGCAGGACACCAAGATGGTGGCTTTTGTCGAGGGTGATCCCTCTAAGCAATTTGCTATAGGATCTAACTTGGACAGCGAGCAGGAGAAAGCACTTGTGGAGTTCATTCGTTCGAATCAGGATGTGTTTGCCTGGACGCCCAGCGATATGCCGGGTATCCCTACAGAACTGGCAGAGCACAGTTTGCACGTTGATCCCAAGTCCAGGCCTGTGAAACAGGGCCTGAGAAAAATGAATGAAGAAAGAAGGAAAGCTATAGGAGAAGAAATTGCACGGCTGCTTACAGCCGGCTTTATTATGGAAGTATTTCACCCGGACTGGTTAGCAAACCCGGTACTCGTGATGAAAAAGACCAATGAGTGGAGAATGTGCATTGATTATACGAGTCTCAACAAGCATTGCCCAAAGGATCCGTTTGCACTACCAAGGATAGATCAGATCATAGACGCAGTGGATGGAAGTGACCTACTGTGTTTCTTGGATGCATACTCCGGGTATCATCAGATCAAGCTCAAGAAGGAAGATTGGGAGAAAACATCATTCATAACCCCTTTTGGGGCCTTTTGTTACAAGACCATGACGTTTGGATTGAAGAACGCTGGCGCAACCTATCAACGGTGTATTCAGAAGTGCTTTGAGGACCAAATCGGACGCAATGTTTACGCATACGTGGATGATGTGGTGATCAAGACCAGGAAAGCGGAGACATTTATTGATGATCTAAAGGAAACATTCAAAAACTTGAGAAGGTACCAGATGAAACTTAACCCGACAAAGTGTGTCTTTGGAGTCCCAGCCGGGAAATTACTCGGCTTTATCGTTTCCGAGAGAGGAATTGAGGCAAATCCGGATAAAATCAAAGCTATCCAGAGTCTGAAAAAGCCGGAAAATTTGAAGCATGTTTAGAAGCTCACAGGGTGCGTAGCAGCGCTTATCCGGTTCATATCCAGACTTGGAGAGAAGGCAATACCCTTGTACCGGCTCTTGAAGAAATCTGATAAATTCGTATGGGACCAAGAGGCGGACGAGGCATTCGAGGCACTAAAGAAGCAGTTATCTGAGGCACCAGTCCTAGCAGCCCCGGGCCCTAAAGAGCCCATGCTATTGTACGTTGTAGCCGGGCCCCGGGCGGTTAGCGCAGTGGTTGTTGTCGAGCGTAAGGAGGATGGGAAAGATCACCCGGTCCAGAGGCCGGTTTATTACGTCAGCGAGGTATTATCAGAGGCAAAAGAGCGCTACCCACATTGGCAAAAGCTGGTTTTCGGGGTCTTCATGGCCAGCCGGAAACTGAAGCCGTACTTTCAGGAACACCCCATAACAGTGGTTAGTTCTATACCAATGTCGGATATCATCAGAAACTCGGACGCAACGGGTAGAATAGCCAAGTGGGCGATCGAGATGGGAGATTATCACATCAACTACGAGCCCAGGTCAGCAATCAAATCTCAAGCTCTAGTTGATTTCATTAACGATTGGACTCACACAGGCATGCCCACCATGGCTCCAAACTCCGAGTCTTGGATAATGCACTTTGATGGTTCCAAGCAATACGAGGGATCAGGAGCTGGAGTGGTGCTAACATCACCCAAAGGAGACAAGTTAAGTTACGTGTTGCAGATCCACTTTGGTTGCTCCAATAACGTGGCCGAGTATGAGGCCCTATTGCATGGCTTAAAGGTAGCCAAGGAGATGAACATTAAGAGGATACGATGCTTTGGAGATTCGGACCTCGTGGTACAGCAGGTCTCAGGAACTTGGGATAGAAAAGATGCAACTATGGCAGCATACCACAGAGAGGTGGACAGGGTTGCCGGATGTTTTTCCGGGTATGAGGTGGAGCACATAGACAGAAGAAAAAACGAGGCAGCAGACGCACTCGCCAGACTCGGCTCGCGCAGAGAGCCGGTTCCACCTAATGTTTTCCTGGATGAGCTATGGCGACCATCAGTTAAAACCGAGTCTGAGGAAGAACTAGCAAATCAAGACCCGGATTTGGAGCTCGTGGCCACAGTACGTGCTGTTCCCGAGTGGACAGAGCCATTCCTGGCCTACTTATCACGGGGTGAGTTACCACAGCAGGAGGTATTAGCACGACAAATTCTGAGGCGAGCAAAAGGTTATTCCATCATCAATGGGGAGTTGTACAAAAGAAGTGCAGCAGGAGTCTTTTTGCACTGTGTAGCACCAGAAGAAGGCCGACAGATCCTCGAGGAGATCCATGAAGGTGATTGTGGGCATCATGCATCCACAAGATCCCTCGTGGCCAAAGCTTATCGACATGGTTTCTTCTGGCTCACGGCCCTAGCAGACACGGAGCGCTTGGTAGCAAGGTGTAACGGATGTCAAAGGTACGCTCGCCAAACCCATGTGCCGGCTATGGAATTGCGGACTATCCCGTTAACTTGGCCGTTTGCGGTTTGGGGTATGGATATGGTTGGCCCCTTCCACATGTCACCTTGCAAAAAGACACATCTCTTAGTGGCTGTTGATAAGTTTACCAAGTGGGTTGAGGTCATGCCAGCTACCAATTGCGAAGCAATTACAGCAGTCAAGTTCCTGAAAAGGATTATCTATCGGTTCGGATATCCCCACAGCATAATTACCGACAATGGAACCAACATGTCCCTTGGCAAGATGGAGAAGTTTTGTGGAAACAATGGCATCCGCTTGGACATAGCCTCAGTGGCCCACCCACAGGCTAATGGACAAGTGGAGAGAGCAAATCAGGAGTTGCTTCGTGGATTAAAGCCACGGTTGCGAGTCCCGTGTATCAGAGCTGCTGGTGCATGGGTTGAGGAGTTACCTTCAGTGGTTTGGGGTATCAACACCACACCTAACAGATCTACTCAGATGACACCGTTCTTTATGGTTTATGGCGCAGAAGCAGTGTTGCCGAGTGATATTATTCATGACTCGCCTCGAGTATCGGCTTACGTCGAGGTGGAGAACGAGAAGACCCGGCAAGACGCCGTGGATATGCTAGAAGAACACAGGGAACAAGCTTTGGAGAGATCAGCCATATATCAGCAGGATCTGCGGAGATATCATAGCCGGCGCGTGAAAACCCTGGTCTTCCAGGAAGGAGATCTGGTTCTGCGCTTGGTGCAATCAAAGGAAGGAAAACACAAGTTATCACCGCCATGGGAAGGACCGTTCATCATAAGCCGGAATCTGCACAATGGATCATATTACTTGATAGATGCAAGGGAAGAGTCGGCTACGGTTAATGACACCGCTCATACCACTTCATCTATGCAAGATAAAGAAAGACTATGGAACATGGCTCAGCTACGTCCCTACTATACTTAGTATAGGCTAGATTCACAAAGCGGAATTACACGATGTAACAGGCAGCAGGTTTCAGACGAACTCTTTTCCTATCCAGGGTACCTAAGGGGACTGGAGGGTTTTTAATGAGGCGGCTTGCTAACCTAACTTTTCTCATATCAATAAAGAGATGGTTAAACAATATATTATTTCCTTTTCATGTGTTTTTATCAACTTTTTATTTCTGTTATGTTTTTTATCCTTCTTCCAGGTAAGTATTATTTACTGTTTTTAGTACATTAGTTTCTTTAGAAGTTTGCATATATTTAGGTCTTGGGGGCTGATTGCTTGAATAGCACAGTTACAAACTCAAAGACCCGGCCACGATGCCTATGAGTTATAAGGGCCGATTACTCGCAAACGAGTACGTCTGCAAGCTTATAACCGTACAAAGGAGCCAAACTTTCTTGACTTTTCTTACTTATGCTCGATGTGACTTGCACTAAAGTGGCATGATTTGCTCGCATATGATCACAATCAGTCATGATGCCCAATGGGACTTGCCTGACCCTGTCTTCGTATAGATGTAGCAACATGATTATCCACGCGAAAGCCGGCTTACAGTACAAGAGAGCCAAAAGGGTCATCTAAACCACAAGTTATGCAGAGTACATGGTTAATAACCGGAAACTCACAGTTTATTAAGCATAACTTCAAAACCTATGTGAAACGGCTCTAGGTTTTGGGCTTAGCAAAAACGATTTGTTCTCTTTGAAAGACCTAACACCCTAGACTCGGAAGTTCGGGCCTTGGGGACTGGGGAATTTGAGACAAGAAACAAATCATCTAGCTATTAAGCTCAAAAACCCAAAAATCCGAGTCTTGGGGACTTGGGGACTTAGAGAAAAGTCCACCTGTCAAAACCCACGAAACCCGGAAACCGAGTCTCACAAAAGGAACCATAAAGAAAGCCGGAATATCAAGAATAAACAAGCTCAAAAGCAGATAGATATCAAACTCATCCAAAGTCCAGAAGGGCCACGAAAGCTATTAAAGTTTCAAAACGTATTACAAAGCATGATAGTAGCATAATCAAGTGCACAGGCGCACTATCAAACGAATAATTGTCTACAAAAACATCTGCCAACTAGGGCATTGACGCGGCATTGGATGCAAGCTTACTCGGCCTCCTGGGTTGGGTCTACAGACTTGCCCCTGCCTTCCGGGTCTTGGTCTTGGGTTTGCTCCTCGGAGGCCTTCCCAGCATCGTCACCCGGATGGGCAGTATCAGGACGAAGAGGCGGGCGGCCAGCCGGCGTAGAGGAGGAGGGCGCTGACTCAAAGTCGGTTTTCCTCTTTGCAGCTTCCTCCCTCCTCCTGGCCGAGTCAGCATTCCACTTCTCCAGAATATCAAAGGGTAAAGGCATATCCTCCTTCACAGGTTTACCCTTGGCGTCGTATGAAGTTACGAAGTTACTTAAATCCAGAGAATCGGCAATTGTAGTCGCTGAGTGACGCACCTCGGTCTGCACAACCTTGAAATCCTTGACGCCGAATCTAGAACCATCAGCCTTGAATTCTGGAAACCCGGACACCAACTTTGCCGGATCAAGCTTTGGAAAGTAAGCATTAGCCAGCATTAGCCCCCGGACCATCCCAACTCGGCATGCCGAGCGTTTCCAGAGCTCACTCCATGCGGGTACAGTTGAACACGCATGGATCAAAGTTTCCATACCCGGATATCCCTCGGTTGGCCACTGTATGGTGTCTAGGATCCATTTAGTGCCGGCGCAGAATCTCCGGAGCACATTCTTCAAGTTCTTTGCCTTCTGGATATCATCCTCTTCTGGGGGCGCAAGGTTAGCACCTACAATATAAAAAAAACATGGATTATATAAAAGCATTCCGGGTATCATGGATCAAGAAAACAAAAAACCAAGACACGGACCAGTAAGTAACAAAATCTCACCAAGGAGGACACGATAAGTGTCGGCAACTTGAGCTGATAGCTTCTTCAGCGCAGCTTGAGCAGTGGTGTATTTCTCTTTGTATTTCGTGACATCTTTCTCCAAGGCTTCAACCTCAACCTCAAGTGCTTCTCTTAGCTTTACCTCGGTGTCCAGGAGTTGATTGGTCTTGGCCAAAATTTCCTCGGACCGGCTCGTCTGCGCCTAAAAGGAATGGAAAGTTAAACGTTAGTCGGATATCATAATCAGCAGAGTGTTAAAAGGAGTACCGAGTGTAACTTCGACAAGTTAGACTCGGAACTTGGGGACTAGATGGATAACATGAGGTATCAATTAGTATTTACCCGGTGTTCAGCGGCCATGCGCTCTAACATAGTGTTCTCTGTGGCCTTCATGGCAAGGAGGGCGCTCATCATTTGGTCGAAGGAGTGATTGCCCGAGTTGGAAGACCCGGGATCTTGGTAACCCGGAGTTGGAGTCTTCTCCTTGACAGGGGAAGGCATCCGAGTCGTATGAGTATCGGAGTTTGGCTCGCCTCCCCCCGCGCCCAGGATTGTGGCTTCTTCCTCCTCACGTGCATGCGAGGCTATCGGATACTCGGCTTCTTGATCAGCCGGGTTCTTCGGTGGCGCCTGCCGCTCTCCCTCACCGCGCGCCGCTGCAGTCATATTATCAACCGGATTCTCCTTACCCGGGTCTTCGGTTTCCATATTTTCTTGGTCACTGATAGTGACCTTGGCTCTGTGGATGGTGTAAACAAGCAGTTAGCATGTGACTGGAGAAAGTTATGGACAAATGTTAGAAACATCAGAAGAAGAGCCTTACCCGGGGTTTACCATGAAGTCCGAGGGGAACTCGCTGCTAGACCCGGATGAAGCTGTTCAATATTGTGGAAGTAAGACACGAAATTGTCCCGCTAAGGGGTGTTTGGGAAAAGAAAACCTTTGATATTCGGGAAAAGGTTGAAAGGTACCGGCGCGCCGAGCTGGGGATGATGGGATGTCCGGGTTAAGTGTAGTATCACCCGGAAAGTTCCGAGTCATTCTGCGCTTGGTCGCGGGTGGGTCCTTCAAGTACGGCCAGTCGGATAATTCTCGGTTTAGCTCGCACATGTTAGCAAAGGAGTATGGTTTAGAAGCAAGGGAGCGGTATGGAACCTTAAAAACGACCCCGGGGTTTCCTTTTTGCTCCGACCTTGATGGCCGGTTCGGCTTCACCTTCGTCACTCTGTGTTTCCACCCCGCCCTCTGGTTCTTCTTCCTCTTCCTTGTCCTCTAGCCTGAAGGTTATCAATGCATATAGTCGGAAAAACAGGGAGTGTGCGGCAATAAGTTCGCAGAAATTGAGTTGGGTAAGACCCGGAATGTACCTTCTTCCGGATCGGTTGCTTCCTCGTCCTCCTCTGGGTTTCCGGAGTTGGGAGGGGTCTCAATGCTCCAGAAGACATTGTCGGCCTGAGATAAAGGCATGAAAATGGGAGTTAGTAGTTGTATCTAGTTAAAGTACGAGAATAAGTGTGTAAGTATCGGATTTACCGCTGGAGCCGGGTTATCCCGGGTGAACGGGGCTAACCCGGCTACATTCTTGATCACCTCCAGCTTCTCAGTCAGGAAGCTCTTGATGGTCTTGTTGGTGTCACCGGCTGGATAGTTCTTCGAGGAGTAACGGAGTGCGTCCGTAACGTGCCCCGAGTATTCGCACATCATCTTTGAGCGGATAGAATTGGGCTGGATGCGGAAATCTACCCAAGTTTTAACTAGGTTGAGCCCAGTGAGACCGTGGGCAGAAAGAACGGCGATTTTGGCTAGAAGGGGCTGGATGGCTTCCCTGTCCGACTCAGGGGGAAAGGCATTGAAAGTATCGAAGATATCTAGGAGACCCTCCGAGTAACCCGGCAATTTCCTCTCACCGGGTGGGGAGGTGTCTCGGCAATAGAAGAAGGACAACTGCCAGTGCTTAACATGCGAGTTTAAATTAAGAGTCGGCATGGGAGAGTTTTTGCGGCGCTGGATAGAAACCCCGCCGCAGGCCAAGAGGGCCCCGTCACCGCTTTCGCGGCACGGTTTGCATTGAAAAGCCATATTTGGCGGGATGCACAAATAAGACTCGCACAGGACTATGAAGTGGGTTATGTTCAACATAGAGTTAGGCCCTATGTCGAACACCCGGAGGCCATAGTGGCTAAGGACCTCGCGGAAGAAAGAGTGACCCGGGGGGCGAAACCCCCGGATCACATGCCCAACGAAGCATATTACCTCGTCAGCATTAGGGGTAGGCCGGGTCTCGTCACCCGGTACCCTCCAGTGGATCTCCTCTTGAGGGGGGAGGACGCCTAACTCGGCCAGCTCCTCCAGCTTGGCCTTGGTCACAGAAGATTGCGCCCAGTTGGCGGATATGGATTGGGTCACCCTTGGCTTAGCCGGCTGCTTCCCTTTGTGCTTGGGAGCCATTGGTTCAGTCTGCAAAGCACGAGATAAAGCATGAGACTCGGAGGTTACGGATTTTCCGAGTATCGATAAAGCAATATAAAGATTACGAACTATCCGGGTATCGAAGAGCAGTACAGAAATTGTGGGGTATCTAAATGTCAACGAGCAGTTGTAAGAAGAAGTTAATTGCGTGGCTACCTAGTGTGAGTAAAACAACCGGAAGAGTAGGATTTTCCAGGTATCTATGAACAGCCGTGGAGATCTGGGTGAACTGCATCTAGATTGGAAATTTTGCTATCGATTTCGCGGAGAAATTAACGACTATGAGCGATAGGAGAGTGCAGTGTGATCCATAATCAAGCGATTGGATGGACTAGGACGGAGTTATGCGACCTAATCCGGCGCGGGGCAAGAAATGGCCTGCGGGCGGACCTAGATCTAATCTAGGTCAAACGGAGAAATTGCAAGATTGAATCGAGAGGAATAGGGATCTTACCGGCGTGGATTGGAGAAGGACGCGACGGCGGCAGATGGCGCAGTCGTGGTGCCCACGTGCGACTCCCGGCGGGCAGCTCGGGGGCGCGGCGGCGGAGTTTGGCGGCGGCGCGGGGCGGACCATGGAGGAACGCAACCGGCGGCGGCTTTGCTCCGGAAGTGAGCTCGAGGTCTCCGTGGCGATGTTGAGCGAGTTCGAGTGAGAGGGCGCCGGTGAGGAAGAAGAAGATGGGGGAAATGAGCCGTTCGGGTTAGGTTACCCCCCAGGCACCTATTTATAGGTACGGGTGGGGAAACCTAGACTGGCGAGCGGGAACCAAAATTTTCGGGAGTAAAAGATACCCGTCCGAGATTTTTGGGATATGCGTTAAGTGCCCGAGAGCGATATCCGGACAAGATAAGAAGTAAATCCTTTCCGCGATATTCGGATCAATTAACGAGTGAAGTAAGCGGGTCTTCTGCATTTCCTTGGAACATTGACCGGAAAATTAAAGATGGACTTAGAGAAAGCCGGGTTATTATGGACCACCAATGGAGTTAGGCCTAGCTGTTTATTAAAGCAACCTAACCCGGCCTCTATGAACTTGTATGTTTGTTATTTTTGCAGGGAATAGCGTGCGTTTCAAGGAGGATCCCGTGAAGCCCAAGCTATTCTGGGGACTACTGATGGAGGGACGATAACCCGGTAGGCTAACGCCAAGGAGTAACTCGGCCCAAAGGACGCTGCGCAAGACCCGGCTTAGGATAAAGGAGCTTCTAGAAGGCCCAGGAACGTAGGCCTCGTAACCCGGATTGTGGGTTCCGGTAAGGAAGTTTAGGGTTTGTAAGCAGTGTCCGGGTAGGATTCAGAGTACGCCTTGGAGAGCAAGCCAGGGGGTCCGGATGTTATGTAATCCGGTCCCTAGGTTAGGGTTGGAGGAGAGTTTTGAGCGTGAGCAAGAACACGATCGCCGGATTGCGAGGTATCGAGTATCCATTGTAACACGAGAGTCGAGATAATATATTTAGATCGGAGACTCGGCGACTTGGTTGCCGGCTACCAGATCGCATATCACCATGGTTTCCCTTGAGCTAAACCCTCTCCCAAACACCAGAGTCGATTTGCCCCAAGACAAGTTACCCCCGGTAACGTCTGCCATGATTATCCCACGACAACACTGCTCCCATCCATCTTACACAAACCATGGCTAACCGAATCCTCGGGTGTCTGCCAACAATCACATACCGTGGAGGAGTGTCTATTTTCTTTTGAGAGAGGTTTATGCTTATGTCAATGAATGGTAAACAAAAAATGCAGTACGTCAAAAGCCAACTAGACTTCACAAGAGCGGCTCCCATAGAAGGACGCATCCGGGTAGAAGGTCGTCCCTCTTTCTCTTTTGTTTACACAATTATGCTTTGACTGATAAATCAGGGGCAAAAATAGTAAAGAGAATTTGTTGTTATTAATTTGGCGTTGGGCACCCCGCTGCCATCTATTATATCAATTGGATAAGTGGATGAAGCCACTAGTCCAGGGTGTGAAAGTCCAATCAACAAGTGAGATAAAGATTCTCTATTTACCTCCTCATGAGCTAAAGCAGGAACACAAAACAGGAGTAGTTTTGAAAGTTTTAAAGGTAACACACGAGCAATTTACTTTGGAGTGGCGATTAAATACCACATGTAGGTAGGTATGGTGGAAACATTTTTCATACTTTGGTTTTTGGGAGTTGGCTGCACGAGTAGAGCTCATACTCAGTACAGGTGGAGGCTAGCAAAAGACTGGGAGCGACAAATCAAGAGAGCATAAGAGCCATAATCATGCATAGCGACATAAAAATCATTAATCAAAGCATAAGTGGTACCACACATTCAAAAACTAAATTATCATAGAGTCTGTAAGTGACTGGTTTGTAGTCATAAACATGGTATGATCATGCGCCAACTCAACCAAATAAAACATTCAAAGGAGAACACCACAAATTTATGCTACAATATGACAAGAACAACTCATGATTCTTTCAACGGAAAATTAAACACTCTCAACTATTTGAGACTAATCATGCAACTAAATAACCACTATGCTTTAGAATTAAAATAACATCTAGCATGATACGAAAAAGTCTAGCCACAGTCTATACAAGCTTCTACTTGCACCGTTATAAATTCTACTACAAGCAACAGTTTCTTTTCCCAACAAGCGCCATAAAAAATATGTTTTAAAAAAACTCTCTAAATGATACAACAAGAAAACATGAGAGTACTCAAAAAATATACTAAAAATAACAACTCTGAATAAGAGATGCAAGGAAAACAAGAGCTAAATAGGAATTTTTACATCAGCTAGAAGAAAAACTAAGAATACGAACATAACAAGTATTCAAACGAAAAAGTGGAGCGTGTCTCTCTCCGAAACAAGTAATTATAGGGTCCAAATATATTATTGCAGCAAGGAAAACAAAATAAAACAATAGAAAACAAAAGAAAAACAAACAGACGCTCCAAGTAAACTTCATACGATGTGACCGAATAAAAATATAGTTTCACTAGAAGTGACCTGATAGATTGTTGATGAAGAATTTCTTATGCTTGTTCCTAACCGAACAAACGCAACATGTAGAATTACATAAAGTTGATCTCGATCATGTAGGGCAGCTCACGAGATCTAAACATGAGGTACGAAGTGGAGAAGATAACCATCCAGCTACTGCTATGGACCCGTAGTCCAAGGATGAAATACTCACGCATCACTTCGGAGGAGGGCATGGTGGTGTAGACCCCTCGGTGATGAATTTCCCTCCCGGTAGGGTGCCGGGGAGAGCTCCAGAACCCTCCCGATCTCGAGATGACGATGACAGCGGCCTCGGGTGTTTCTCGGGACGAAGTGGTATATTTTTAGGGTTGCCATATCGGGGGGTATATATAGGCGAAAGGTCAAAGGCGGTGGAGAGAGGCCCGAGGGGCCTACAACACCCCCAGGCGCGGCTAGGGGGGCGCGCCGCCCTATGGTGTGGCCCCCCTCCGGGCCTCTTCGGGACTCCGTGGAACCTTCGGGAATTCTAACACTTCCGGGCTTCGAATTTTCCAATTCCAAGAATATTTCTCGAACAACTTTTCTTAAACTAAAAACAGCAGAAAACAGGGAACTGGCTCTATGGCATCTTGTCAATAGGCTAATCCGGAAAATCGATAAAAATGACATAAAGTGTATAGAAAACATGTAGGGAACATTAGAAATTAAGGATACGTTTATGACGTATCATCCACAAGTAATGTTTCCAAACCTCAAGAACTCTAACAAGTGCATACAACTATTTGTCATAAATAGAATAATTTAATTGTGCACCATGCAATTTTTCAGAAAAGTAAGCAATAGGTTTGTTCTCTTGCATTAACACACCTCCAATACCTATGCCACTAACATCACATTCAATCTCAAATTTCTTATTAAAATTTGAAAGCATTAACAAAGGTGCAGAAATCAACTTATTCTTCAATGTATCAAAAGCAATATCTTGGGCTACCTCCCACTCGAAAGCTACTCTCTTTTTAGTTAAATCATTAATGGAGCAGCAATTGTACTAAAGTCTTTAACAAATCTTCTATAAAATACAACTAGACCATTGAAACTACGCACTTGACTCACATTAATAGGGGTAGGCCAATTTTGGATTGCATCAATTTTCGAATTATCTACCTCAATTCCATCTCTAGAAACAACATATCCTAGAAATATGACCTTGTCTTTGCAAAAAAGTGCAATTCTCAAGATTACCATACAATTTATTTTCTCTTAGCACATGCAAGACTTGTCTAATATGATCAACATATTCATGTTCATTGTGGGTATATATGAGACTATCATCAAAATAAACTACCACAAACTTGCCAATAAAATATCTCAAAACACGGTTCATTAGTCTCATGAAAGTACTAGGTGCATTAGTTAAACCAAACGGCATCACTGACCATTCATATAAACCAAATTTTGTTTTAAATGTTGTTTTCCACTCATGCCCCTCTTTCATCATAATTTGATGGTAACCACTACGCAAATAAATTTTAGAGAAAACTTCAACACCACTTAATTCATCTAATATGTCTTCCAAACGTGGTATAGGATGACGATAATGAATAGTGATGTTGTTAATTGCTCTACAATATACACACATGCACCATGTACCATCTTTCTTAGGGACTAAAATAACAGGAACATCACAAGGAGAAAGACCGATTCGAATATACCCTTTGTCTAGTAGATCTTGTACTTGTTGTTGTATCTCCTTAGTTTCTTGGGGGTTGGTCCTATATGGGGATCGGTTTGGCAAAGATCCTCCAGGAATCAAGTCAATTTGGTGCTCTATCCCTCTCAATGGTGCCAGCCCCGAGGGAATCTCTTCTGGAAAAACATCATTGAACTCCTGCAAAACATGAGAAACACCAAGAGAAATAGGGGTCATGTCATTAGAAACCAAGATCTCTCCCTTGTGAATAATCACAATAGGGACTAGTGTAGGATCCTCTCTAAATTCCCTCAAATCCTCTTTAGTGGCTAACATGCATAATAGGCTCTCTCTCTTATTTTTACCACTCGAATTGTTTTTGCTACCATTACCCACAGCTTTTGTATTTTATTTTCTCCCATCCCTCTCACTCACCCTCTCTACATTCACTTCTATTTTTTGACGAGATTGATTTATAATTTGATGTGGTGTCGTAGGCCTCAGAATAATAGTCCTCCCATGATAATCCATCTCATAAGTGTTTGCTCTCCCATCATGCTTCACACTTCTATCAAATTTCCATGACCTTCCCAATAACAAGTGGCACACAGTCATAGGAACCACATCAAACTCAATGGTATCCTTGTATGGACCAATCTGAAATTCCGCACGCACCATATAGCTCACTTTCATCTCCCCAGTGCTACTCAACCACCGAATATAATAAGGATTCAGGTGTGGTAAATATTTCAGATTCAGCTTTGCACATAGATCTTTGCTAGCTAAATTTCTGCAACTTCGTCCATCAATAATAACCTTGCAAGCCATATTAGGACAAAGAATATCTTTAGTTTGAAATAATTTGCAACCTTGAGTTTCAAGACTTGTAATCACACTCAAAGATTTGTGTGTGCAAACAATAGATGTCATAGAAGTAGCATAAGCATCCACTGGAGTATCACTAATATAGCCATCATCATCCTCATCATTAGGATCAACATTATCACCTGTCTCATACTCATTGTTTTCATTCACTATCATGCTTTTTTGCATTAGGGAAATCCCTCTTAAAATGACCTTTTCCTCCACATGTGTGACATGACATATCCCTGTTTCTGGCAGTAGAAGCACTAGAACCCGTGGTACTTGCTGTTGGATGGGAAGTTCTCCTTGCATTGGAAACACTAGGATCGGCCGTGGATGAAGTATAACCACGAATTGAAGATTGTGGAGGTGGATTACTCTAAACCGTATGTGTTCTCAATGGAAAACGACTCCGAGCACGTGCTGTAATTTTTGCCTCATCAGCCAAGTGAGCTTCGGCCTCTCTAGCATGGTGTAATAGTCTATGCATATCATGATATTGGTGGTGCTTCACAATTCCCTTTATCTTGTAGTTCAAACCTGAAAGGAAACATTGCATTGTTTGCTCCAATTGTTCTCTCACACGCACCCTTTGCATAATCATTTCGATAATAGACATCAACTATCATAGTACCTTGTCTCAATTGTTGCAGTTGATCATATTGGGAACGAATATAATTAGGTGGTACAAATCTGTCCCTCATAACTCGCTTCATGGTTGCCCAAGTAATAATGGGTGATTCACCAATTTCTGCCCTTGTCCTCACAGTATTATCCCACCAACAAAGAGCATATCCATCAAATTCATAAGAGGCAAGTTTAATTTTTCTGTCCCCAGTATAGTCATGCAAGCACCATAATTTCTCAATCTTGAGCTCCCATAGAAGATACTCCTCAACATCCATGGTGTCAAAATTGAAAGGTGGTATGGAAAATTTCGGTTTTCCCAAAGCATCATCATATCTATTATGTTCAGGAGCAATGTTGTGGGGTACACGCCTAGAACCCATATGCACATTCCCTCGGCCAATAAATCCACCTCGGCCCCTCTCTCCTATAGCACCACGACCGGCATTTTTATCAATTCCTTCATTAGCGTGTACTCCATTATTGCATCAGTATGGACACTGGCATTATCATCATCATAAGCAGGAAGTCTTTGCTCAAGGAAGTCCTTGAAATCAGCAAATTGAGTGGTCAATGTGGCAATAAAATCTTGGATAGTGGTCACTTGAGCTTGATTGGCCGTAGCCAATTTAATGATATCTCCCACTTTAGTATCCATAGCTTTCATCTCCACATAAAGAGGATCACAAGAATCAACTACATAAGCCCTCAATGATTTAGTAGAGGACTCAATGTGGTTTGTCAACACATCACACAAAGCCTCATACTCCCTCCAATTCACTACCTCTTCATGGTCCTTCTTTTGATGCACAAGATCATCACTAAAAAGGTCCATGATTAATAGGTTAGTGAAATAAAACAGGTATATATGTGTTGTTCTCTGACAACTCACTCAATACCAGCAAGGAAAAGGTGTACCTTACCGTTTCAAAGTGAATAGAAATACTTACCAACAAGTAGAAGCAACTAGTGTACTTGATTTGAAGAAGAGAATACCCGGGGTTTTAACTATCACAAGGCACAATAGGGTATATGGTGGAGCTTGGTTGGAAATCCTAACAACATCAAAATAACACCTCCTATATGCTGTAAATTGTGATTGAAAAAGCACAGGAAAACACACACCAATGGAGACAAATGTGGCTTAACAAGTATATGGCAGATTTGTTGCAAGCACTAGAAAGTCACTAGCAATTTCTCAAAGTAAACAGGCACAAGATTGCTCAATAGTAGAACCCAAGTGTCACAAATATATGTAGCAAGACCCACTAGTAAACAATTGTACCAACTCGGCCTCTTTTGAATTTTTCTGTTTTCTCTTTTCTCTTTTTTATACTTTTACTCTTTTTCTAATTTTTTTTGTATTTTTCCAATGGCCTCAAACACAACTAGGAGCAATATGAATCAAAAACATCAAGTGAATACAATGGTATGGAGAAAAATGAGCAGACCGTTAGAGCACAAAAATAGCTAGACTTGTGGGCAAGGTACCTATTAAAATGTTGTAGAAAGGTTGTAGCTATGGTTCACAAGGTTCAGATATGAAGTTCTAAAGAAAATGTAAAAGAAAAACAAAAGAAAACAAGCTAAAATCTATGAGATGCTCACGGCAGAAAACAGCAGGAATTTGTGTCGTGGCGGCGGCGAAATAGCGCAGAAATGGTCCCCGACAGAGACTCGGTACGCGCGCGTGGTTGTTGTATCTGGATGCTACGCCTTGATGGTGCCTTGACGGGGAGACTTCTTGATGATGATGAATTTTAAGTCCCCGGCAACGGCGCCAGAAATTCTTGATGCTTGTGATGGCGTGTTGGGAACCCCAAGAGGAGGGTGTGATGAGTACATCGGTAAGAATTTCGCTTAGTTAAGAACCAAGGTTATCAATCCAGTAAGAGAAAGAGGATCTTCGGAAGGTTGATGCCACTGACGGTCGTGAGGGCGCCTCACCGGTGTCAGCAACAACGCGGAACCTGCACACAACACAACCAAAATACTTTGTCCCAATGGTACAGTGAGGTTGTCAATCTCACCGGTCTTGCTGAAAACAAAGATTAGACGTATAGTGTGGAAAATGGTGTATGCTTGCAGTAAGTAAAGAAAGCAGGGAATTGTAGTGGTTTGTTTAACAGTGTAGGAAAATAGATCGGGGTTCATAGGTTCACTAGTGGTGTCTCTCCATAAAAGATAGCATGCTGGGTGAACAAATTACAGCTAGGCAATTGACAAATAGAGGTTGCACCGTAGTGCACATTCATGACATGATGAATACTATGATATTTAGTGCGGGCATTACAACAATATACATAGACCATAATCCAACTGCATCTATGACTAATAATCCACCCTCAGGTTATCATCCAAACCCCCTTAGGTATTAAGTTGCAAGCAATAGATAATCGCATTAAGCAATGTGTGTAATGTAAGTAATGATTTCTCCCTAGTGGCAACAACACATCCTCCCCCGTCACGTTTCTGTCACTCGAGCACAGGCGAAAAGGAGGCATGAACCCAACTATCCAGCATAAATACTCCCTCTTGGAGTCACTAGCAACTACTCGAACAGAGCAACCACTAGCAACGGAAAGCATGCAAGATCACAAATAACATATGCAATAAAGACTATAATCAACTTGGCATAAGTTCAATATTCATCGGATCCCAGCAAACACAGCACATAGAATTACATAAGAACAATCTCGATCATGTTAGGAAGCTCACGAGATCTAAACATTGAGGCATAGGAGGAGAAGACAACCATCTAGCTACTACTATGGACCCGTAGTCCAAGGATGAACTACTCACGCATCACTCCGGAGGCATGCATGGTGATAAAGAGGCCTCCGGTGATGATGTCCTCTCCGGCAGGGTGCCGGGAGACAGCTTCAGAACCCCCTGATCTAGGGTTGACGACGATGGCGGCTGCGGAACTTTTCAGGGATTTTTTATCAGGTGCCTAGGGTTTTCCTTCGGAGGGGAATAAATAGGCGAAAGGGCAAAGGAGGTGGAGCCCTGGGGGCCCACATCACCCCCCGGTGCCTGGCTATGGTGAGGGCCCCCTGGTGCCTGTCTTCGACTCCTCTTCGCACTTCTGGATGCTTCCGGGGGAAATAGGAACTTCGAGATTCGTGGGGTCCAATTCCGAGAATATTTCTAGAACAACTTTTCTGAAATAAAAATCAGCAGAAAACAGGGAACTGGCACTTGGCATCTTTTCAATAGGTTATTCCCGGAAAACGTGTAAAAATGCTATAAAGAAGGGATAAAACATGTAGCAATTGGCATAATATCAACATGGAACATCATAAATTATAGATACGTTGGAGACATATCAGTGGCCACGGCAGAAAACACGAAGAAACACTGGCGTGGGGTGGATGCTATATAGGCGCGGCAGAGAAACAGAGCAATTCGTGCCGCGACAGGGGAGGGACTCCGAGTCCAACTAGAGCTAGGGCAGGCGCGACACAAATTTGTGCGGAATGATGCCCGACAGCAATCCGATTAGCACTAGGAAAAGTGTCGTACGGCAGACGTTACCAGCTGTAACTTATCTTGGGGCAATTCGACTCTGGTGTTTGGGAGAGGGTTTAGCTCAGGGGAAATCATGCTATCAATCGATCTGGTAGCTCTAGCAATCAAGTCGCCGGGTCTCCGATCTAGGGTTACAATTATCAACTCTCGTATTACTGGATACTCGAATATCTGGTGAAGCTCTCTTTTCCTAACCCTAGGAGCCGGTTTTTTATCTTACCCAGCTCCCTGGCTTCCTATACAAGGCACACTCGGAATCCTACCCGGAAACCACACACAAACCCTAATTTTCCTAACAGCAACCCCAAAGGTCGGGTCACTAGGCCTACGTCCCTTCTTGGGCCTTCTAGAAACTCCTCTTCCTTAATCCGGGTCTTGCGCAATTTCCCTTGGGCCGGG